>SRMA01027310.1:328078-375490 GCA_007224835.1 Danionella cerebrum | reverse complement strand
AAAAAAAAAAAAAAAAAAAAACAAGCCTCTGAAGCACTGATTTGAATTCCCTCTCTGTACTAGCCCGAATGTGTTCTATGTGTATGTCTCTGATCCATCCACTTTGTACCAAACTACTTGATGTTTACTCCCAATGTAAGTCGCTTTGGATAAAAGCGTCTGCTAAATACATAAATGTAAATGTAAATGTATATTATTAGGGCTCGAACACCAAAGCAGCATTGAACCCTATCATAATTGCTCAGAGCATTATTGTTTCGTGGCTTTGCTGCAGTTTTGAGGGTCTTAACATTCTCGAAAAGTCACATAATTTCTCACACGTCTAAAGTGGTGAAAATTTACATCTGATTGGAGTTCAAAAAGTTTGTGTGGCTCTATAGGACCACCTAATGCATTTCAGCTTATGTTGCACTCTCACTTAAACATGTAGTATGGAAGGCCTTTAGATAAGACTCTATAAGTCTTATCTAAAGGCCTAGGGGATGTTAAAGTGAAAAAAATCCTACTTTTGCACCAACTTCTGGTGATTTTATCTATTCACAATGTCTCTCAGTGTTATCTTCAAGCATGTGGCAGGTTAAAGCCAGTCGTAAAATATCTGATTGGTCCCATGTTTACCAACTATGTTAACAGCACGTCTGCCTACATCTACAACATACACTCGGTTACATTGATAAGGTACTTTTTTTTTTTACCAATTTTGACATATGTGACAAGAATCTTGGCCAAAACAATATCTTAAAATATTTAAACTCAGCTCAGCCCGGGGTGTTATGACACATTGAGATGTGGTTTTAATTATTGAATTGCCTGTTCGATTATTTTAACAATTCTAAAATGAAAACATGCTCTAAATAAGGATTTGTCAGTGCAAAATCCAACAATCTGGCCACCAATAGGCGATGACGCCAGATGTGCTCGAGTCCTTTGATGGCTGCTTGCAGCTTTAATTGATATTTCTTTTTGAACAACTGGAAATGAGGCAGGGTACTTCATTTAACACGAAAGACTCAAATGTCTGATAATACTGATCAGTAGGTTAAACACATTAGGTGAGTTGATGAAAATGTTCTAATTTGAAGTAGATATGCAAGAATATGAAGTCTGCATACTGTCTGCAATGCTGGAGGAAGGAGAGAGGAAGAAATGAATGCATTTGTACAAAGGTTTATTGACACATAGATGATAACAAAGAAATAGCTGATAACCCATAAAGCCAGGTTTATACTGCTTGATTGTCATTTTTTCCGTTGTCCAACGCTTGCCTGTATTGAATCCAATCGAGCAGCTTCTTTCTGTAGAGCTATGGTTGCTTGAATTGTGTGAAACATTGAGTCAGTCTCTGACCACCAAAACAAGGCCAATACTGATCAATCATGTTCAACTTCTGCTGGAATTCGCCAACCTGAGAAGCCAATTCCCAACTGTACAACAAAACTTGACAGCCGATCGTCGGCTTGGTATGTCTGGGCCTTTAAGATGATGACAAACAGGAGTTGAGACAGCCAAGAACTATACTGGAGAGACATGACAGGATGGTCAGGAAGGCTATCCTTTTGGAAGGCTCTACCTTGAGCTATCCATGGGAGGGTGGTTAGGAATACTGAGGGTAGATCTGGTTCATGTGGTGATCCATGCTCTAGTCCCTGATGTGGTTCATGTTACTAGCTCTGAGCCTGCAGTGGTCTAGGCTCCATTGATGCATTGACCCTAAGCAGAAATTCCAAATAGATCCTGGTGGGGTTCATCAAATGTAACTTCCCTTGAGTATTTTTGGGTGTTGGAATATGTTTCAATTCAAGCGTGTTGTTACAAATGTGGTAGAAAGATGTGTTTTTCTCTTTGCAAGTGTTTTCTCAGTTGCAAAACCATATTCTGCAGCTTTCTAAAGATGATTGATTGTCAAGAGGTGTAGAGGAAGCAGTATGAGCATGAGTAATTAATGAGTGTGTTTAACAGGTCATGTAGACTGCCTTTCGGAGGTACCTGCCAAATGGGGATCATTAGGTGAACTCTCTTTCCTGCTGTGCTGTGATGGACCTTGCTTACACATAACTGTAAAGTCCCATTTGTCATTTATGATTCTGAGAGGTGCTATGTGAAAGCAAGTTTACAATCGGAGATATTTAACCCTTAGAGGTCCTCTAATAAATTAAATAGCTATAATTTGCTTCAATAAATTACTTTTAAAACTTTTTTTTGTGGAAATACAATTCCAGTATTAAATGTCATGTTTTTTACTGCAAAAAATCCAAAAGTTGAGCTTTGAGACAAATGCAAAGACAAAGTCAACCCCTTAAACCTCATACACTGTTCCTTTTTTTCGTTCCAGAACTTGAAAATCCCATGCCACATTACAGGTAATGTACTTTCAAAGGTTATCCCTTCTTTTCACCACTAGATGACCTGGATTTAGGGTCTTCATTCATTCATTTTCAACCTGCTTCTTCTCTTTCGGGGTCATGGGGGAAACCGGTCTAGCCCACATTGGGTGAGAGGCTGGGGTAAACCCTGAACAGGTCCATCTCAGGGCAACCTTCACCCACACATTCACACCTAAAGACAATTTAGATTATTCAATTAACCTAACCGCATGCTTTTGAGATTGTGGGGGAAACTGGAGTACCCGGAGGAAACCCACGCAAGCACAAGGAAAACATGCAAACTCCTTCCAGGAAGAGACTTTTGTAATGTTAATTTAAAACCAAAAATATCAAAGTTAATAGCCTTCTTGAAACCTACACGTTCATAAAAATTAAACAATACGTATGTTACTTCAGTTGGCACACACACCGATGCATGCAGAGAGTTAAAACGGTTAATAACGCGACTCAAAATTGGACTCGTAAAACAGATGTATTTAGGAATGTTATCAATTTTTTATATGAATCCTGCATAAAGTAACTTCTGTATTGTTCTTTGTTGACTTGGGATTGATTTAGAAGGCTGAGTTTATGCTTACATGTTTATGGCCTTCGTCTGTGTAGATCAAAGCTGCTGGACACTGATGCTCTCAGTGTGTTTGTTTAGCAAACACATGAGTATTCACAGGGCGGTGAGAGGAGACACAGAGACCTGGCAGTGGCATGAGGCTCAAAACATATACTGACCAGAGAATTTCTGAAAATGCCTTAAAGGGGTCATGCAATATTGAGCCTTTCAGTTGCTTTTATTGTGATTCATAAGAGTAGATTGAATCAAAAATCAAAACATGGACATACCCGAACAAAAAAACAAATGGTTTTATTCACACCATTGACAAAGTCACACGAGTCAAATTGTTAAATCAAGGCTGTACATGAAAGGACCTGATTCTCTCCCATGGAAGTGATGTACTATCCACAAAGCAATGCCTTCTCTCGTGATATCCGGAAACAAATGCTTGAGAGTCAAACATAGTAAAAGGCGGAGCTAGTATCACACAAATATCAATAAATAAACGTCAATGACTGAGGCTGGTACACCACATTGAAACAGGCACCATCATTTGCTGCAACTGTGGGTGAAGACGTGTTTGCATCTGATTCGGGATAAGATTCTGGTGTGTTACAGCGTCTATCAATGCTGCTTTTATAAAAAAGTTGATAGCCCAGTGTTGAAGTTGCTCGTAATTAATTACTCTAGTCTTACTCACGTCAGACACTTATTTTGCCAACACGTCAGGAATATGCAAATCAGTATCCAAAAGGTGAGTTACTAGGGAGTAGTTTTGAAAATCTCCACCCATTCCCGGAATAAGCCTGGGCTAGAAAATAAAGAGATCAAATGGGATTTTAATGAAAAATAAAAACTTTTTGTTTAAAAGAATCAGATTTCCCACACAATTAGACCAATATATTATTACGAATACAGTGAATCAATGTCACTGAACCTTTAAGTACTACAAAATACATTATGTTACACTAGGTATTAGGGGTACATATGATGTTGCTTTTGCACTAGCTGATCTGATTCTTAGAGGTATTAATTAATGGCTGTTAAGTTGAGTAATAGGCTGGTGAAAGGTTAAAGTTAAGCTCTATTTATATATTATTATTGTAACGGTGTAACGGTACGCTAAAATCGTATTCGGTTCGGTGCAGTGTCTTGGAGAGTTCGGTTCGGTTCATTCGGTTCGGTACAAAACAATAAGAACTTACATAATCTTTATTTTGAAAAGCTGCCAATACACAATAGAATTCTTGCATAAAATAAATAAAAGTGACACATTTGGGTGATATTTTAAATAAATTGCACTCTTTATAAAGAAAAACACATTTTTTTAAATAAAAAATGAAATACTGCAACTAGTTAGGACCTGAAAACTTTTAACACTAGCAACAGCTTCAGCTTGTATATCAACAAAACTAACTATTCAAGCTTTAAGTTTTTGGCTAAAAAGATTAACCTATCCACATTTTCTGAAGAGAGCACAGATCTGGTTGCAGTGACAATATCTCCAGCAGTAGAAAATGTTAGATGTGTTGGCTGCCACATACCCGATCTCCGTGGAACAATGTCGGCATACAACTTTAAATTTATCCACTCGTCTATCCCCGTTATGTATTTTAACAGAGAAGCCAAAGTGTTCCCAAACAGGAGACCGTAGTGAGGTGGGAGGGTCTTCAAGCTCTGGCTTCTCTTTCGCTGTTGCCATGATGCCATTTCTCACAGCTACCCGTGGCGTGCAGCTCTACTGTCTGTCACTCAATAGCGTCCATGCGGAAACTCGCCTAGGAACATTGTTCCGCTGCGCTTAATATCGCGCTAATAATAAATTTATATTATTTAATAAAAAAAAATACAGAAACGGTACGCAAGTGTACCGAACCGAACAGGCCGTACCGAAACGGTTCAATACATCCCGTGAACCGTTACACCCCTAATTATTATAATCTACGGACCAAGTGCAATTACCCCTTGTCCTCCTAGTTTTATTATATATTTTTAAATTGTTTGTTTTTTTATTATGATCAGTAGGACAGAATTAAGACAGAGAATTGGTGAGAGAGTGGAAATGCACCAAATTCAGGACTCAAACATGGGTCATTCTGTGCATGTCACGCTCCCTAACCACTACGCCACCGGAGCTCGATTTATTTTGTGCATTCACACAGAATAAGAAAATCTGGCAATTTTTTTTGTGTAATTGATAATATGTTTGTTTTTGTTGAGTTGCCTCATGTGTTGAGCTGGAAGTAGTCTCAGAAGTGCAGTGGGCATTATGAAAAGATTAATGTAGTTGCATTTATTTTTTTAAATAAAGCCATACTTAAAAATTTGTGATGGTTTGGAGCAAAGCTCTCCCATTGCATGCTGTACTTAGTTAAAGAAATGTAATTCATGTCGGCAAGGAGATAAAGCTATAGGAACATTTTTTTCTTTATTCTTTAATATGGAATTTTTACAAAAGAGGCTTTTTTAAAGAGGCAGATTCATACAGTAAAGTTTTAAGGTCTTTTTCCACTGAAGGCAACAAGTTCATTTGTGCACATTTGCTTTGCTTGGCTGAAGAAATGCCAATATGCAAGCTTTACAGCAGCAGTGACTTGGCTCAGTGTTGTGCTTGTGTTTCTGCAGCGTTGTTTAAACATTTGAACAGCACATGTTCAGTTGGATGATTCCAACAGGTTTCTGCTTAAAGTTACGATGGTTAAACTTGCAGGGGGCCACTTTTGACACTCATGTCAACAGTCCAGGATCCAACAACCCAATCAGTAAATACTGTAAAACTAGGCCTGGGACATTTCAGAAAGGCAAGCTGTTTTCTGGGAATGATTTGAATGCCAGCGCAATAAAGTGGAACAGTCCTCTCCAGAAGAATGCGTCACGGCAGCATGTGAAAAAACTTAAACAATATACCAAGAGTTGATTTTGGAGAGTTGATTTTGAGGTGTTAAGTCCTTCTAAGTTTTAACACTCTGTGAGTTATTTTAACATTGCTCTGAGTCAGGGTTTTTTTACAGAGTTGATTCAATGGTGTTAAATGAACACATTAGGAGACACTCCACCCACTTGGTTCATTCAGTTTGATTCAGTGCCATGTAGGTTTCATTTTCAAACGTATGCAGGTTTTCACCACTAGTTGGGTCAAAGTTTCTGTAGTAGAGTATAAGGTTGAACTTTTGTGGTTTAGAGACATGCTAATTAAAGTCATTTGCTTGTTGTTGAGCATGCATTTGCATGCACACAAGGTGCTGAAAAGTGAGGACCAGTGCATTTTAAAAAGGTCAGAGTTGGATTCAATTGGATACTTCATTGGATGGGTACAGTGAAGTCATTTGGACTCTTCAGATGCTCTGTAAAAGTGCAGTTACTTATGCTGTTTTTCTGTTGTGCTAAGTTCTAGTGGGTTCACACTGTGCCACTATCTAATTGGAGTGTTTAAGCACACAATAACTTGAAACTTGAAAGGACTTTCATTTTGCTAACCATTTATGATGTTTCTGTGACGATCATTGTGGTTCAGTCATTGTTGACTATTCATGATGTCTGAGTACATTGTTTCAAAAGCTATTCCAAGTGTTAGTTGAATATTGGTAACAAGTATCAAGACTGTAAATTTATTTGTTGTCCAGTGTCTTTGCACCATCCTCAAATCGGTATTCATTATAATAGTCTAACAGCACACGTTTCTGAAGTTTTGATTAAAATTTTATAAAAAATTTCAGTGAGTTTTCAGTTCACTTAACAATATTATTAAAATAAAGTGACAAAAAAGTAATTTTTTTACATTACACTATTATATAATGTGAATGTGAACACAATTAGTGTGAAAATAACTCCTTACAATGTGTTTCAGAGTGATTAATAATTACTCAGAAAAGTGTGCAATGCATCTTTGCTGTTATTTTAACAGAAAATTATTTCGGCAAGTTACTTAATTAACTCTTGCTCTGTTAAAAATTTCCTTTATATTTTTGAGCGTTTTTTTTTACAACTTTGCGATTATCTCTTTTAACAAAATTATCTTTTAAATGTTTTTTTATACAACTCCAGCTTCTTCTTTTTTTCAAAATTTTAATAACATTAAACAGTAATTCCATAACAAACCTGAAATTCTAAAAAAAAAAATACAATTCAAATGAGTACATTTTAGAGAACAAAATGTACATTTTATGTTTCATTACAAAATCAAAGTGTTGAGACAAAATTAAAAATTCACAAATCTCCCAAAAAAAGTAGTTTTGTGCCATTTTGCATTTTTGCGCTTGAACTTTGAAAAACTCGAGCCATGTCACAGGTATTGTACTTCCAAATATTATCCATTCTGATGACAATTTGGGGTCTGTTAAAACTAAAAGAAGATCGTGCATTTCCTCATATATTATATTGATATATCTTGCAAATTATGTGTCATAACACTTGTGATCTTCATTTGTAAAAAAATTAACCTTTTTTAACACACATGTTATATTTGAAATCAAAATGTAAACATAGGTGATTAACAAAATTCCTGCTTATGTAATGCCAAGCCAGCAGAGGGAGCCATCGCCGGAGTACTAACTCAGTACCCCTCTGCTGCTTCTCTGGTGACTTCCTGTTTGGTAGCATATAAGCTCTCAACATGTGTTTGGTCTTTGCGAAGTATTGCCAGTTTACCTGCCTTACCGAGCGTTATTCTATTACCCTTCTGATAGCCTGTCTGTGTATCACTCTGCCTTGTTCTCTGACCACTGTCTTTTGGATTATCCCTGGATTTGTTTGCCTGTTTGGACTGCTTCACGGATATTACGTTTATGCCTGTTATACCGACTACGCATCTGGATTACCCTTGGAACGGTCTGCCTGTTTTCATTACGTTTATTCAACCCTTGCCTGTTTATTGTGACTGTCTGTAATAAACCTCTGCACATGGATTCTGACACCGTCTCAGCGTCCTTGTTACAGAATACTTCGCCTACACTGAATCCAGCGGAGGTCTCTGGTTTGCAAGCAGCCTTCTCCTACCAAAACGAGTTGCCTAGGAATTATCAGGAACAGCTTGCAAAACTTCAAGCAGTCAACGATCATCTCACGCACTACGTACAATCTCTCCCGTCTCCCATGGTATCCACCGTAAACTTCGCACTCCCGAACAAGTTCGATGGCTCTGCAGACCAATGCAAGGGGTTCATCCGTCAGGTAAAGCTTTATCTGCATTTTCAACAGAGTCGTTTTGAGTCAGAGGAGAAAAAATGTGCTTTTATGATGACACTACTATCAGGCAAAGCTCTCAATTGGGCTTCAGCGGTTTGAGAGAACGATGCTCAGTTTAAAAGCTCAACAGAGTACTTTTTGAAACAAATTCAGGAGGTTTTTGAGTATCCTGCGGGAGGTCGAGATGTTTCATTGCAGTTAATTCAAGCAAGACAAGGGTCACGTATTGCAGCGGACTATGCCATTGAATTTCGTACCCTGGCAGCGCAAAGTGGGTGGAATGATACCTCTCTCAAAGCCACTTTCTTCCACAGTCTCAATGTTGATTTACAGGCGGAATTAGCATGTCGACAAGAGGACTTATCTTTTTCTGAGCTTGTTAACATGACTATCAAGTTTGACAATTTGCTAAGGCAAGCACCTAAACAACGAACCAGTAGAGGGGGCAACCACAAGTCTTCTGTCAACAACTTGGTGCCTGAGAGAACGGCTGTTGAACCCATGGAAGTCGGGTTTTCTCGTTTATCTGAGGAGGAACGTACACGACGCCGGATCAACCGTTTATGTTTCTACTGCGGAGAACCAGGTTACCACAGTGTCCATTGTCCTAGCAAGATCAAGCCCCCACCTCGGGTAAACATTCATCACTTCCAGTTGTTGAGAAATCAGATGTTTACCTTACCTGTTCAGTTGAAGACTCATACCCAGTCTCTTGATCTCGTAGCCATGATTGATTCTGGAGCCGCTTTGAATATCATCAATAAGGACTTAATTCAGAAATACAACATCCCCACTCACCCATGCACACCTCCTATCCGGATCAAGGCTATAGACGATTCTCTCATCGACCATGGCATTCATCATCAGACTCAATCCGTGAAGTTGCAGATTGGTCTTTTTCATGTGGAGGATATCATTCTGTACGTTGTAGAATCACCCAAATATGATATCATTCTCGGATTACCTTGGCTTACAACACATGATCCTGCCATTTCCTGGTACCAAGGAGAGTTAACTCGTTGGTCAGAGAGCTGTTTAGAGAACTGTATGGTCATTCACCCTGTTCGTTGTTGTACAGCCAGTATCGAAAACCCAGAGACATCAGTCAAGGTCGACATTCCTCACTGTTACCAGGATCTAGCAGAAGTCTTCGATAAGGTCAAAGCAACACAACTTCCACCTCATCGTGTCTGGGATTGTGCTATCGACTTGCTTCCAAATGCCATGCCTCCCAGGAGCAGAGTCTACCCATTGTCCCGTATTGAGGACCAGGCCATGGAAAAGTACATTGAGGAGGCTCTGGACTCAGGTTTTATTCGCCCTTCCACATCTCCAGCTGCTGCAGGTTTCTTCTTCGTCAGCAAGAAGGATGGAGGCCTGAGGCCGTGCATAGATTACAGAGGACTTAACAATGTCACAGTCAAGTTTCGATATCCACTACCTCTGGTTCCACCAGCCTTAGAGCAACTTCGAGAGGCTTCCATCTATACTAAGCTGGATCTGCGGAGCGCATATAACCTTATTAGGATCAAAGAGGGAGATGAGTGGAAGACCGCGTTTTTGACCACCAGGGGGCATTTTGAGTATCTTGTCATGCCATTTGGTTTAGCCAATTCCCCGGCAGTGTTTCAGTCATTTATAAATGAAATTTTCAAGGACTTTGCAAACAAGTTCGTTATCGCCTACATCGACGATATTCTGATTTATTCCAAGTCCGAGAGTGAACATATTCAACATGTTCGAGCAGTCCTAAATCGTTTGCTGGAGCATCAGCTGTATGTCAAGGCAGAAAAGTGTGAATTTCATGTTCAAGAGACAACTTTCCTGGGGTACAAAGTTAGTCATCATGGAGTACAGATGGACTCGTCTAAGGTACAGGCTGTTACTGAGTGGGATCAACCCACTACGGTCAAGGAGTTGCAACGCTTCCTAGGGTTTGCTAATTTTTACCGCCGTTTTATCCGAGGTTACAGTACTATTGCTGCACCACTCACATCCCTGTTAAAAGGAAAACCCAAGAAGCTATGTTGGACAGGGGAGGCAACTCACGCTTTCAAGGTATTGAAATCAAGCTTCACTTCGGCACCCATTTTGAGACACCCTGATCCAGATTTACCATTTGTGCTTGAAGTTGACGCTTCAGATTCTGGGATCGGAGCAGTTCTGTCACAGCGTCACGGACAACCAGGCAAACTCCATCCATGCGCTTTTTATTCACGAAAACTCACAAGTGCTGAGAGAAATTATGATGTTGGCAACAAGGAACTACTGTCCATGAAGGCGGCTATTGAAGAGTGGCGTCACTGGCTAGAGGGTGCTCGTTATCCGTTTCAAGTTATCACCGACCATAAGAATTTGGAGTACATAAAGGCAGCCAAAAGACTCAATCCACGGCAAGGACGCTGGTCTCTGTTCTTCACTCGTTTCAATTTCACAGTCACTTACCGACCAGGCAGCAAAAATAGTAAAGCAGACGCTCTTTCCCGTATGTTTGATCCCACTATGGACAAGTACAAGCCAGAACCCATCCTTCCCTCTACCGTCATTCTTGCACCTATATCATGGGACATCATGGAGGAGATTCAACGTGAGCTCGACCAAGATCCTTCTCCACCGCAATGCCCACTAGACAGGCAATATGTTCCACAAAGTTTACATCAACGGGTCTTGCAGTGGGTACATGCCTCTCTTAGCGCTGGACATCCTGGAATTTCACGCACTTTCAGGTTGTTAAGAAACTCCTTCTGGTGGCCTTCTATGGTTGAGGATACTTCAACATTTGTAAAAGCTTGTCAAGTCTGTGCACAGTCCAAGACCCCAAAGGAGTTGCCGTCTGGTCTACTACAACCGCTACCCATTCCTCAACGGCCATGGTCCCACCTCTCCATAGATTTCCTCACTGACCTACCATCTTCGAATGGATTCACGACCGTTCTAGTGATCGTCGATCGTTTTTCTAAGTCCTGTCGTCTTATCCCTATGAAGGGTTTACCCACGGCCATGGAGACAGCTATGTCACTTTTCAACCATGTTTTCCGTATCTATGGGTTACCGGAGGACATCGTTAGCGACAGAGGTACCCAGTTTACATCCCAGGTCTGGAAGGCCTTCTGCAATCAACTAGACATCAATGTCAGTCTCACATCAGGGTACCACCCCCAGAGTAATGGTCAGGTTGAGAGACTAAACCAAGAGATTGGACGCTACCTGCGTACTTATTGCAGTCGGGAACAATATCGATGGTCTGAGTTCCTTCCATGGGCAGAATATGCACAGAATTCACTTACCCATTCATCCACAGGCTTAACTCCTTTCCAGTGCGTCCTTGGCTATCAACCACCCATGTTCCCGTGGTCAGGCAATCCTTCTTCGGTGCCAGCGGTGGACGATTGGATGAGACGAAGCGCAACAGTTTGGGACAGTGCTCACGTGCGCCTTCAAAGGGCTATCCGGTATCAGGAGACTCAGGCCAATCATCGCCGTCGCCCCCATCCTTCCTATCAGCCTGGTCAACGAGTCTGGCTATCCACTAGGGACATCAAGTTACGCCTGCCCTGTAAGAAACTCAGTCCCAGGTATGTGGGTCCGTTTAAAGTTCTCAAGAGAATAAATGAAGTGACTTACCAGTTGGAATTACCTGTTAACTACCGCATTTCATCGTCCTTCCATGTTTCTCTGTTGAAACCGGTCCATCCGGAGGCTGACCCTGATCCAACGCCGCAAGATCCACCCCCTCCGCTGGATTATGATAGCAGACCTGCATATAAGGTTAAAGAGCTACTGGATTCTCGGCGCAGAGGGGGTCGACTACAGTATCTGGTGGACTGGGAGGGTTATGGACCAGAGGAGAGATCTTGGGTGAGCGCTAACGACATACTGGACCCGTCTCTCACAGAGGAATTTCATAGAGCCAGACCGGATCGACCAGCACCACGACCACGGGGACGTCCACGCCGAGCTCCAGGAGTCGCTCGTAGAGGGGGGAGTTCTGTAATGCCAAGCCAGCAGAGGGAGCCATCGCCGGAGTACTAACTCAGTACCCCTCTGCTGCTTCTCTGGTGACTTCCTGTTTGGTAGCATATAAGCTCTCAACATGTGCTTGGTCTTTGCGAAGTATTGCCAGTTTACCTGCCTTACCGAGCGTTATTCTATTACCCTTCTGATAGCCTGTCTGTGTATCACTCTGCCTTGTTCTCTGACCACTGTCTTTTGGATTATCCCTGGATTTGTTTGCCTGTTTGGACTGCTTCACGGATATTACGTTTATGCCTGTTATACTGACTACGCATCTGGATTACCCTTGGAACGGTCTGCCTGTTTTCATTACGTTTATTCAACCCTTGCCTGTTTATTGTGACTGTCTGTAATAAAACTCTGCACATGGATTCTGACACCGTCTCAGCGTCCTTGTTACAGCTTAATTCAAAACAGCCAGTGGGATTAGATGAGGGTGCATCTTTTATGTCAAGAGGCATAAAAAATCCCAAATGAAAGAAAAGGGAACAGCACAAATACTCCTACTACCTCGCTGAATGTAAAACAAAATTCAGGGGAAACGCCTCAAGCAGAAAACATACCTTACATCTTCATTTTAACTACAATAGAAAAAGAAAAATACAAAATGTATTTTTCTCACAGAGATGCGATGAGAGCTATCTGCGGTGAGGTTGTGAGGGCAGCAGAAAAGGGAGCAAAATATTACAATAGACTCCCAGACCAGCTGTTTGGAGGTAAAGTGCATCCCACCCTCATAAATCTTTTTCTTGAGGATTCTCCAAAAGTTCTGAATAGGATTGGAGGCAATGACTTCCTCTCCTTTTACTTCATCTGTAGACCTGTCTATCGCCATAGCAAATTGAAGTAGCCCCACCTCCACCTTGAACTCCTCTGTCTGACCTACAGCACATCTCTCTGCTGTCTTACTCCTCTCATACATATCCTGAACAACTCTAACATACTTCTCTGCCACTCCTGATATCCTCATACAGGACCATAGCTCCTCTCTCTGCACCCTGTCATATGCTTTTTCTAAATCCACAAAGACGCAGTGCAGCTCCTTCTGACCATCTCTGTACTTCTCCATTAACATTCTCAGTGCAAAAATTGCATCAGTAGTGCTCTTCCTGGGCATGAAGCCATACTACGTATGACTGTCACAATCTAAAATGTGTAAATATTTTACAGTAGCTTTACAGTAGTTTTGAGTAATTTCATCCTGGACTTGGTGTTTTTTGTGCGAAAACGTATTTTGGGTACATAGAAAAGGTGAATAGGGTACATTTTGAGGTTCCATTTCTCATTTTCTCTTATGGATGCAAGAGGTGACATCATGCAAACACCTCTCAGAAAGTTCAATGGCTGGCCTCAAACCAGCAACCCTCTCACTGAAAGGTTGCAGTCTTTCCCACCATCTTGCCACTTGAATTGAAACCTACAACTTTGAAATGTATTCATATTATTAACTAGAGTTTGTTTTGACTTCTCTAGTTTTTTTTGGAGATGGAACAACAACCTTAGATGTTCTGAGGGGACCCAGCTAAACTCTGACATATTTGGTTACTGATGTAAACAAATTTGCTCCGAATATAGACTCAAATAATAAATCATGAACTCTTAAATTGGTGGAACTTAAATTGGCACTGAGTACATCTATGTTTCACACAGCCTTATCAATTGGGGCAAAACTGTTCACCCAGTTTGGTGGCAAAACCAGCTTTCCCAATGAAATTATGAAAACATACCTAAATGCCTGACATCACCTTCTGAGATGAACAATGGTGAAAGCAGTTGAACGATGAGTCTATGATCAGAACTTCAAGTACACATTCAAGACTAAGTGACAAAAAACAGACATCAGAGTAACATGAGGTAATATTTCAAGGTATCTTGTGAAGCATTCGGGAGTATATTTTACGCGTAACCAAGGAAACAGATTCTCTGCCCACTCTGAGAGGCTGCACAACACTCAGTCTTAAAAGATGGCCTTGCGAGAAAAGCCCCTTGGAAGTTTCCATCCACCCCACCCGCTAGAGACCGGGATCACTGCCACTCCACATTGAACTGTGTGGGATGATATTTACCTTATACTTTTTGCCAAAAACCTCCCTTCCTTCCTTCTGCTCTGTTCTTTTCGTAGGATTAGTTTTCCTTCAAGTCTAAAGGCAGGGCTCTTCTTGCATTCAGCATTGGCTCCACCTTGAATACTGTGTTCATTTCCACATTTAAGACCAATTTTATTTATCCTGGTCTGTATACTACTGCAATTCCAGTATATATATATATATATATATATCCCAAAATCAACACAAATATCAGCATACAATCCTAAAAATGCATCTGAAAATGATGTATTTTACCCACTAGCAACCATCATTAATGGTCAGTTAGGGCTGCCACAATAAATTAACTAATCAGCTGTTTTTTTTTTAATTAAATAATAAAATAGCATGCTATAATTGTTTGTAAAAGTAACACAATATGTTATTATATTTAAGAATGTTAAAGTGGTCATGACAGTTTTTTAATAACATATTGTTCACAATGGTCTAATTGTATGGAAAATGTGATTATTTTACTCAAAAGCCTCTATTTTTAATTAAAATCAGGATCAATCTCATTTTTTATCCCAGGCTTATTCCAGAAATGGGCTGAAATTTTAATTCGAAAATCTTTGTAACTACTCCCCAGTTACTTACCTATTGGTTAGCGATTTGCATATTCATGAAGTGCAAAGTTTGTCTGATAGTCACTGTAAGGAGATTAGAGTGCTTAATTATGAGCAACTTCAACACTGAGCAACATTGATAGACGCTGTAATGGCGTTTGAAGGAAACTTTATACAACCTTACCTCTATGAGCTTGAATCTGATCCTGAATTAGATGTAATTGCACCTTCACCACCTAGGCACCCAGGGCTTTAGTCCCAAATGTTATCTCATTAGCCCCGAATAATCAACTCCAGAAGAAATAATAAATACACCAGAACTGTAGATTAACAAGCCACTAAAGAAATTACCTATCAGAGAGAAGGATTGTGTGGAGCGTCTGACTAAATAAATAAGCTAAGTAAAGCCTTGACATGCTCACGTTTCCAGGGGGCCACCGACAGAAACAAGCAAATGAGTAATGGAAATTAATTTTTGTTAAACGAGTTGTGACCGTGTTCAGTGGTGAATGTTGACGGATTCCTCCATGAAACACACTTTAACATAAGTTTAATAAACAATTAAATCATCAATAAAAAAAAAACATCTTGTTTTATTTTGTGAGTAAAAACATTCAAGCAAAATGACAAAAAGAACTCAGAAATCATTTTAAAATTGAAGCTGCCCCTACCAGGAACCATTGTCAAAAATCTAACCGTGTCATTATATTAGTGTTCTTACAGTTGGAGCCAAATATAATTAGCAGGTAAGCTCCCTTGAATCTATAGTTATTCAATGCTTTCTAGTTGCTTATTAGGGTCAGAATGTTTTCAGGCCTAAGAAGCGGCTCTGTTCACCGCAGTTGCATCGAATGATGGAGTCTGTTTCATCGTGGTATACCAACTTCATATATTTACACACTTGTGTGTTGCTAGCTCTGTCTTTCCCTCTGTTTCCGGATATCACGAGAGAAGCCGTTGCTTTGTTGATAGTGCATCACTTCCGGGGTAGGGAAATCGGGCCTTTCATGTCCAGCCTTGATGTAACCATTTGACATCAACCATTTGATGTAACTATTTTTGTTTGGGAACGTGAATATTTTTAATTCAATCTACTCTTATAAATCACTGCAAAAGCCACTAAAAGACTCAACTTGTCGTGACCCCTTTAACACAAAAATAAATGTAGACTTACCGGTATATTAAAGATTTTTGAAAAGGTGGCCTTTTTAAGCTAACAAAGAAAAGGCCAAACTAAACCAAAATTCCTCTGGTGAGAGAACCATTGAATCCTTGTGTATAGAGCAGGGTCTAGTGCACATTTATTCATTAATTGTACCTGATACAGTCTGGTCTGTGTGCTCATTTCATTTCTCCAGGAAAATGCCTGTACTAACTGATATGCCATAATCAAACCCATAGTGAAGAAGGCAGGCAGACAATCAATTCTTTAGGTCTGGGTCTCTACATTAGATCCCACCTTTTAGATCTTTAATGGTCATGAGAACTGTCAGGGAGGATCAAAGTCAGATGGCAGATGATATAAAAATATAAGTTTGGCTTATGCTAATCAGACAATGTCTTGAGCGGTTCTGACAATATACCGAGCTTTAGTCTGAAGGCCTAGCTATACAAGACAGGCAACATTTTATTCTAAATATTATTAGATATTTATTGAGCAAATAAGACTCTTGATTACAAGATTATCAGTCCAAAGTGAATGTAAACAGCTCACATTCTGTTCCCATTTTATGTTTGCCATTTCCATTGAATTTCAAATATAACTCCATTTACCCACATAAATCCAACTTTTCATCAACAATACAGTTTGTTAAAAGCAACTGTTGTGTGAGCAAAAATAGTTCTTATTAATTATGGTCAAACAGGCTGAGTATGTTGTGACAGTAACGAAGTGATGTTAGACTTCAGGGCTGTCTTTTTGTTGAGATGAAACTACTTTTAGAATACACACACAAAAACGGGACATGGTTCAAACAAGCAGCCCACGTCAGCAACTGTGGCACGCGCAAACCCTGACTCTCGTGAAACTCCTGCTGAGAGATTTGTGTATTCTTAATGTAAATGTGTGAAGGGCGATTCGTTCAGACATACCTTACATTTGGCTAAGACACACGTGATGATATTTGTAATGGTTACAACTGAACCACACCCGGCAGAGGGATTTGAGTGCAAGGAATAGTGCATTAGAACACGTCTCTAGCCTTTGGAAGATGATAGAGAACTTTCAGTAACTAGCTTGCTAGGTAAGTTAATTGTTAGGAATGATAAGACCAAAAAGTTGCTAGTTGCCATATTCCAATGCTAAATTTCAACAAATCACTAAAACACTACTTGCCATTCAATCCTCAAGACAGAGCAGTACTGCCACCTTTTGGTGAGTAGTGCCCAACACAAAGCATAGAATGGCAATATACACAGAAATGCTAAAGCTATTTATTTAATCCAAGCATTTTCATTACAAAACACATCTTTATGTTGGCTTGTCCTCACCAATATATTGTTTATTATTCAATCGTTTCAGACAAAAAATTCTAGACGCATCTCCTCCAGGACGTTTGAGCTACAGCCACCAAACTTTGCCAAGATATCCAAATTGGTCTGACTCTGGTTGCTATATCTTTTCAAGCTGCAATTCCATAAATGACCATTTAAAATAAATAGGAAAAGACAATACAATCTACAAGAGGAAACATCATAAAGACATGAGGGCTTGTTTATGTAAAGAATAGTAAAAAAATAAAAGCTGTTTACCCCAGCAACCAAATTTTCTTGACTCTATCTCAGCTTTAGTAAGTGACAGAGACATTGAAATTGGTTTGTATAACTTATAGTGACAGAGGAAACATTATATTATGTCACTGACTCCTCCATAACAACTTGACTTTTTACCTCAGCAATCAATTTGTCATATCTAGGTAAGGAAAATCAGGCACAGGGTTGGTTAATATTACTTGTATTGGCATGGGGAACATGTATGATGTCAGTGACTCCTCAATAGCTCAATAACCTTTACCTTACTCCTAAAATTCTTTTACCTTTTCCTGCTCAAAAGCCACCACATGGGAGGGACAGTTTTGTTATCTCCAGAGGAGTGAACATCTGATGTGGTGTTTCCTCCTCTGGATGGAAGCCGTGAATTTATGTAAATATTTATTTACTTTTTTTTCCATGGACCAGTTTGCATTAATTACACCAGGACAGGAGGATGTTAAATGAAAAGTGAATGAGAGATGGGGTGGTGGGAAGAATACCTACCTGAACATACCATATAAGTTTTTCTTAGTTTTATTCATTAAGATCTAAACATGTGATCTCTAATTCTAACGAGTCTTTTACAAGTGTTGACAGAAAATACGGTATGAACCATTTCCGTTTATGTTTATGTAATCCACAAGAAAAAATTATCTGATTAAATATTTTGGGTGATTTATAAATTACTCCCTGGCCCCAAAGATTAATTTGGTACATTGACATAAACCCAGTGATTTTGCCAGATGCAATATTATATATTACTTGAAATGAAGCTTGTTCTTCAAGGCTGAGCAATGCTTTGCTAATAAATATAATTTTGTCTTAGATTTCAAGACATAATGAACAGAAGCATTACGTTTCTCTGTGTTACCCTAATACATTTCCCACTTTCATAGGTTTCTATGGTTTACTCTCTCTGCAGCATTTGGTCATTACTGAATGAAGCTAGATTGCTTACAAAATATCATAATTTTCCAAAATGGCCCTGAAGGACAAAAAAGGAAATAGTCATGAGTCATAGAAACACAATCTAAATCACTGACTAGTTGATTCAAACTTAAAGAATGTTGCTTCAGAGTCTAGGCAAATATATTAGGTACTTTATACAAGAATAAATACACCTTTGAAATTATGGATATGGTGTTCACAGAGAGGACCAACGGGCAGGTGTACATCCAGCATTTTTAATACATAAACAAAGCATTATATACTGTACTGCATGGTATACAGTAAACTTATTTTCAACATGTAAATAAGTTTACTGTAAATTGGCTTTCAGGTGTAATCTCTGAAAGCCAATTTTCACATAATGGAATTTCATTCTCAACAATTTCCCTTACACCTAATTGTCAAAATTTAATGTGACATTTTTGCATGAGTTTACATACAAATGCTGCTAAAAATGTACTCCAAAATTGATAATGGACTAGAATCATTGCTACATCGTTGGGTGGATTTGGTTCCAAACAAGGGCAACAGCGTACATATGGTATCATTTTCTGCTATTCTGGGTCCTTTTCGCACCCCACTGTTTGTCCTGGTCCAAACTGGTTCAAATGAACCAAATTCCCAAACATACTGTACAAAAATGTACAGCTACATCTAGTGCAATTTAACTGAACTAAACAACCCAGCTGTGAAAGCAAATGTAAATAGACGCTTGAATTTGAACATTGATCCAAATCCTTGAATCAAAGTCCTCTTTTAACCTTTAGAAGTCTCTGGACGCGTGTCAATCAGTGCTATTCAATGGTTGAAAGAAGGGATAACCCTTTGAAGTACAAGACCTGTGAGATGGCTTGTGTTTTTCAAAGTTCTGTCACAAAAAAGCACAATGGTACAAAGTGCTTGGAACAGGGCATAACGTTTAGGATAGATAAACATTTTGAGAATATCAAAATGTAATGCTCTGAATTGTATTTTTGTTCAGGGTTGATGTGAAATTATTGTGTAATGTAAAGAAAAAATAATTGTAAAAAGTACGAAGCTTAGGTTTTACTAAAAAAAACCTTTTTTTTCAAGGTTATTAGAGCAAATTGAAAAGTAAAGGGTCGTGAACTTCTACAGGTTAAAAGAGCACAGCTCAAGTGGATGTAGGGGGTTTTGTACCTGATCATTTTTTTCTCTAATATTGATCAAATAATTTAGAACAGTACACACAGCCATTAAAGATACTTAACTACACTGATAGGTTGCGTTCTGGAACTAAATTAGTTAATTATATGGCATAAAAGTGCTTTTTGTGCAACAGCTATTCCATTATCAGCCAAATTATATTAGACAAAGCAGCAGCCTTAACAGCTGTATTAAGCCACAAGAAGCCTCTTTTTAAAATAACTAAAAGCCAGGTACGTGGCTCCCCCTATCAACCCAATAAATAGAGTAGCACCAACAAATGTTGGAGCTTTTTTCCTTGCTACCCTGAAAGCAGTTGGCAGCACAGCAGATATGAGGATATTATTGACCTGTCCGAGCACCCTCCGAAATGTTTGTCGATTTACCACTCGCTCATAATAGGTCTCCAGGTTGACCCTCAATCCATTGCCCCAGTAGCGTCTGGACAGGCCTAAGAACTTGAGGCGGTGCAGGGTGACGGCAAGAGACACATCTGCAATGCTAAAGAACTCTCCACAGAGCCAGGTCTGGTGACTGCCCTCTTCTAAACACACAAGAAGAAAAAAACCCATTTAAGAAACCAAACAGAGTGCACAAGCAAACTATTCATTACCATTGTTTACTCCTAATATGGTCTAATACAGTGTGCAGTCTAAACATACAAATCTTTCTGCATGTGGTGAGGTCATCGTGTGTCCATCCGTAAGGTAAGAATTCATCTAAAAACATAAATATGATTCTAAAAATAAAAAAAAATTGCAATTATCAAAAGGCATATGTTTTGACCTCTCCGATCTAGATGCTCATGTCTTTTCACATCATAATCATGTCATGTCTAGTCATTTTGCAGGTCAAAGATCTCTCAAACAACTTGACTTCTTTGAAAACAGGTCCATCATATCACAAAAGCTTGTATTTACAGTCCAGGATTGTTGTGTGTTTCAGTACAATCCATTGGGGAAACTAAGTGATGTTTATATAATGAGTTCAGGAGGAGTAATCAGGGATCGCCAGTGTTCCCTTTCAAACTGTTAAGTTCATGCCACTCCTATATCATCATGGTCGACCTTGTAACCTAAAAATATTTGACATCACTCCCAAAGCAAATTGCTGGATCTTAATTAACAATTACAACGTCTTTCTCACCTTCATTTGTTGGACGATTTCCTGATCATCTCTCCCAAAGATTCCCCAACCCTTACAGACTTCTTGAGATGCTGAGAATTTGTTCACCTTAAATATCAGATCTCAGCATCATCGAACCCAATATCATCTCTTTTTTATTAAAAAGTAAAATAGGCCTCTACTGTAAGGGTCATCAGGCCTAAACCTTCAATATCCCTTCCCCGAGCCAGCATTACCAGGCTCAAGCTTCCTTATCCCAAGAACATATTCAGCCTGTAGCCCCTTGGACCACCTTTTCACAGAATTTGGCAGCCGCCATTGCCAGCTGACACTAGTTTTCCTCCTATTCGAAAGCTGTTTTACAAGTTTAATGTAAAGACATGAACAGATGGCAGATGGTCCTCCGAAATCACATCTGAGATGCCAAGTTAACCCGGTTGCAACATCTTAAAACAGCTATGCTTAAACCCAATCCCCAACTTCAGTTGTCTAACCTGATCCCGAGTTACACACCTATAATCCAGTTTGGTGGATTTGCCTGGTATCATTTCATTTCGTTTGCGACCTAATGTCTATAATGACAAGGCACATGTTAAAATGTTCTGTATTCTGAGTTTAAAACGAGCAACTGGTGGTAATAGAAACCATGACATGGTATGGGTTTTAGAGAGCTGTCTTTTATAATCTATGGAAACATTTTATGTGTCAAACTGTTTTGTCCAAACTGTCTAAACTGACATGTCACATACATTCAGATTTGAGTGTCTAGATTGTGTATAGATTGTGAATAATCAGATCTATGTCCACATATGAATCAAACCAGATACAATGAGAATTGGTTTAAAAAAATACAATAAAAGTACTAGCACAGTTACAAATAAACACTTTTTGATTTTCAAACATCCTTTTGAAAATGACTTCACTTGACTCTTACCTGGAGTCTCCTCACACCTCCTCTGTAGCTCTGTCTCGACTTGATCCAGAACATTCTCTAGCTCATCAAGGAGTTTCTTCAGGTATTTCATGTTATCGTGGTCAAACAACTTGCTCTGGAGTAATTGATACAAACAGAGTTTCAAATAGATCCAACAATAACTTGGTTACAAGTAAACAATAGTCTAGCAGATATAAATAAATTTGCTATAGTAGTGCTGCCTCATGTTCCACTGTTTATTGGGGGGGGGGGGGTGTACTTTTGAAGATCTTCCTATTAAATATTGTGATAGAGTTTTGACATGTTTAAAATATAGCGTCTCATTTGTTGTGTAATACTATCATCTAGTGGTCATTTAGAAAAATGGAATTTGAGAAAACCTTAAGAGCACACTTCATCATTTAGTACCGCCCCTTGAGGAGGAAGATATAAGTAGTGAGAAAGCTCTTGCCCAGGGCTCTTTTTGCGCTGTTCCCCCCCCCCCCTCTACTCTTTCTTTTTCTCTCTCTGCTCTCTTCCGACGCTCGTCTTACTTTGAAACACGCGAGAAACCACATTCTTCTTCCATGCCAATACCACGTGTGTAAGAATGCGTTGATGCTGCTTAATATCTTTACAATAAAGAGCTGCATTTGCTGTGTTCCCTCTCAAACGGTCTCCTGTGTTTATTATCAATAGAGAATGTATATTTTTACTATAACATTAATTTACAAGCTCTTCCCAACGAATAAAAATGTTCACATGCTTTTGGTGTTAGCTTTGAATATATGTAAATCGAATACTAGGTTAACCAAAAATAAACGTATAGAATCTTGGTTTAAATGGCGAAAACCAAAATAGACTTGACTGGTCATTAACCTAATTACATCAGATTATACCATTGAGTGTTCCTTTAAACAACAATGTAAAAACCTGCTTCTAAAGATGGCTTTAAGATTATCAAAAAGTTGCTCAGTACCAGGGTTTGGAATACGAAATATTCGTACTGCCTAGAAATAAACAAAGTGGATTTAAAAAGTTTATATTTGATTATGGCTAAGTCCGAAGCAAGCAGAAGTCAAGGTTACTTATGTTTGGTGACAGGGGCCCTGAAATGCAGACACAGTCCTCTGACTCCCACTCCTGGAACCCGATGGCCGTGGCATCTGGGCAGGAGGTTGGGACAGAGGACAAACTCTTCCTCAACGAGCAGGCAGAGTGGGCTCCACTGTTGTCCTTGAAGGATGACGTTTGTAACTTGGACCCATGATTCGCCATCAAGGTGGCTCAAACACCTTGCAGAGATTAGTGCCTGCCAGAATTTGGTGAGCTCTTAGTGCACTTCCAGGAAAAGGGGTACAGGAGGACACCCATGAACCAATCATCCACCAGCGAAGGTTCTGGGTCAGGGACCGAAGGTGTCTCCAACCCGATAACCTTAGCAGCACAGGAAAGCAGCTGCGTCATCTCCTCATTGGCAGAAAGGCTTGACTAAAATGGCAGCTTTACTGTAACCTGGACAAACAAGTAGCCTTGCAATTTGAATGTACACTACAGTTCAAATGTTTGGGGTCACTTAGAAATGTCCTTATTTTCGAAGGAAAATATATATTTTTTGAAGATAACTTTAAACTATGGGTGGCGTAGTGGGTAGCACTGAGGCCTCCCAGTTAAAAGGTTGCCGGTGACTTTCCTGGAAGGAGTTTGCATGTCTCCCCATGGGTTTTGTCCCGGTACTCCGGTTTCCCCCACAATCCCAGAAACATGCGGTTAGGTTCATTGAATACTCCAAATTTACCTTAGGTGTGGATGTGTGGTTGAATGTTGCCCTGCGATGGACTGGCGAGCATCGGCAGACCCCCGTGACCCCATAAAGGGAATAAGCAGGTTGAAAAAAATGAATGAATGAACTTTAAACTAATCAAAAATACATTTTTTTACAGTGTTAATGTGGTAAATGATTATTCTAGCAGCACATTTCTGTTTTTTGGCGCAATATCTACATAAGTATATAGAGGCCCAGCAACTATCACTTCAGTGTTCTAATAGTACAATGAGTTTGCTCATTGTGGCAGAAGGCTAAAGGATGATAAGAAAACTCCTTGTGAAATAGAAGCTGGTTAATAGAAGCAATAAAACTGGTTATAAAAAGCAATAAAACTGACCTTCCTTTGAGCAGGTTGAGTATCTGAAGCATCACATGTGTGAATTCGATAAAACTAGCAAAATGGTCAGAAAAAGAGAACTTTCATGTGAAACTTTTCTTGTTTTTAGAAAATAAGGCTATTCCATGCATGAAATTGCAAAGAAGCTGTAGATTTTCCACAACGGTGTGTACTACCCTATTGACTGTAGTGTACGTAAAAGGGCTGCATTGCTGTAAATGCTGATTATTCATACAATCAATATCATTATAATTCCCTTTTCACAGGGTTCTGCTGGTGCCTTTCTCTAGCTCATATCGGGCGAGAGGTGGGGCTACACCCTGGACAGGTCGCCAATCCATCGCAGAAAATTATTATTATTTCACATAATTATTATTTCTAACCTTGTCAATGTCTTGACTATATTTTCTATTCATTTTACAACTCGTGTTGTAAATAAAAGTGTGGGTGACACAAAACTTTTGAATGGTTATGTATCTTTCTAATGTATTTGTAGCTAAATTTTTATGGTCCTTGACAAACTCTGGCCCTAATATTTAATTAAACATCTTTGGAAAATATTTTATGGAATTAACTCCAATTGAAATTACCTCACAGTGAAAAAAATAATAAGACATTGTCTTACTTTGAGGCGTCTTTGTTTGGCAATGTATGCTTCTTTCAGCTCAGGATTCTCTTCTGCCAGTTTCTTTAGCTCTGATTCAGTGTTTCCAATCTGTGCTACAGGAGAGAACTCTGATTTAATACAGTGTGCACGAGAACAGTTTGCTCACAGAATGTAATCCACCACTGTAGGATCTTACTGCGGATGTGTGTTGTAGCGTATGCTGGGATGTGCGAGTCCACAGTGATCTCTGGGTGAAGGATGCAACCATGAGTATATGCATCCATTTGCAGGGAGTCCAGCAGCTCTCTGTAATGCTGAACTCGATGGTAGTATGGGCTTCCCTCATCTGGCACCAACTTGGGAATGTGTGCTGTAATAAAAAAAGCGCAAACACAAAAACTGATTATTTATATATACACTGATACCCCGAGATACGAAATGTTCGAGATACAGAATTTTTTTGCTTCGAGATATGAAGAAAAATTTGAGATACGAACAATAGCAAACATTTCTGCTCTATTTTCCACTTGTTTGTCTCACGTCGTGCTGTGCTTCCGCATCCTGGCGCTCCTTTCTCCCTTTGAAAAAAGTGTGCTTTAAGGGTCTGATACACCTTGAAACACTTAAAATCGAGTGAAACATTATGTATAAATTACCAATAATGTACTATGTACTGTAAAAGAAATAATGTTTATAACGTGGAAAGTGCTGTTCTGTAGCGCAACTTAGAGAAACCTAGTGATGCGTTCTCAGAAGCGTCTCTCCATCTTTTCTCACACGCTCGGTATTCTTTATGCTTGTGTTTGAAACCATGTTGGTGTCAGTAATTCGTAAAAAATCTTTCAGTTAACTTTCATACGTACCGCCGTAATATTTTCTGCCATCCGTTACACCTCCTCCGACACATCGCCTCAATCTCAAGGTAAGGTTTCACACTTGTGTACATATTACGTATTTTGCTTGTGTTTTATTCTGTTTTATTATCATTTATTACATTAACAATGTGTAGATTTAAGAATTGAAGAAACGCTACTTGATTTTTCTCTACTTATACTGTTGTTTCTGAGAGCAGTTGCATGGATTAGGCGTTTTACATGTAAAACTTGCTTCGAGATATGAACGTCACCCTGGAATGGATTAATCTCGGGGTACCACTGTGTATATATATATGTATATATATATATAGTTTTTCTGTGGCTCAGTTGGTAGAGCATTGTGCTAACAACGCAAAGGTTGTGGGTTCAAATCCCAGGGAAAGCAAGAACTGACAGAAAAAATATGTTCATTCAAATGTAAGTCGCTTTGGATAAAAGCGTCTGCCAAATGCATAAATGTAAAATGTGGTATGTATATATATAATTATTATTATATTTATATTATTTATATAACACATTTAAAAGGTGTCTGAGGAACCAAAATAATTTTTGTTAGTATATTAAAGTTTAGAAAAAATGTTAAATCTGCCTTTTTTTGCCCACAATGGCACTGTAATTAATAACTGACCACTTGGGGGTGGTGTCACTAGGGAGCAGATTTCCACTGACATCTGAGTTAAAGTGCTAAACTTTACAGCAGTAAACAGCCTGGTATAAACAGGTTTATCAGTATTGTTACCTTTCATTCATTAGAGCATAGTTAAGTAGCAAAGGTTACCAAAGCATTAGACTTAATATGGACGTGTTTCCGGCACACACCAAGTTCTCATAAAATGGCCATAGGTGAAAACTGCTGATAATATAAATATATGTTTAAAATTCAGATTTAAATACTTATTAGACAAAATAACAGAAAAAGAGTAAATTCTGCTGGGTCTCGGTCTTTCTGCGATCTTGAATACAAAACTATCTACTGTTGGCCTCAGTATACCAGAGCGCATACATGCTTAGTGATTTAAGGAATTAAAGGTAATGTAAATACAATCATAAAATAAACTCGAGATTTTATAAAATTTACGAGAAGCAAGTGAAGGGAAGTAAGAACACATTCAAGGTCACCAAAGAAGTATGAAATGCTTTTGTAATCACAACTTAATAACACTCATGAACATATGAACAGCAAATAGAATCAAATATGAAGTAGTAACCAACACTGGCTCATTTGCTAATCATTCAGAACCATTTGGATTAAACATAGAGCAGCATTGAGGTGTCCTGATTAATAAGCGTATGTTTTCAGTCCTTCCACTCAGCTCCCGGTTTCAAGGGGAAGGGGAAGAGCAATAGGAAAATGCTGTGCACAGTGTGGCATTTTCAACATGCGAATACCACTGCAAATGCATATGTGCATTGTGAGCCCACTCACAATCTAAATTGTAATAGGGTGCACTCTAATGTTCTTTAGATCAAAACTGATTCCCTTAAAAATTGTCAAATAATCAAAAAGATCACACATTTGACCTCTCCAATATGGTGGCTCGAGGCTCACCCCAATAAAACTTTCTGTCAGAAGTAAATCTAGAATCGCAGTGGCTAGTCTTGACTTTCACATTGTTGTATGCGTTTCCATTTAAGTGAAAATAACATCTAACAAGTTACCATCACAGAAGTTCTTCTCCAGATACTCCAGTATTTGTGTGGGGTCGCAGATGACAGCGTCTTTGTAAACCAGGACAGGAACCTCTCCTGCTGGGTTCAGGCGCATAAACCAGGGCTCGTTGTGCTCACTCAGAGGAAGACTCACATCATATTCCTCACATTCCAGACCTTTCTCTGCAATGGCCAGCCTCACCTAGGACAGAAACGCAAACCCAATGGGTGTTTCGCATTGTATACAACTCAAAAATACAGCCACCTTAGAATGATTTAAATCTTCAGAGTACAAAGCATTCCTACATCAACAAAAATCTCAAAAAAAAAAAAAAAAGGAAAAAGAAAAAGTCAGACCACAAGCTATATCTATTGAAAATATGCTTCACTAATACACACTCTGCACTCCATTCAATGTCTGGGCATGCTCCTGATGAGATGACAGATGTTCTCCTGAAGGATCTCCCCTCAAACCTAGATCAGGGCATCAGTCTATCCTGTAGAGACTGTGGTGCAGCATGTTGGTAGATGGAAGTGGGTCATAAGTGGGAAGTGGGTACTCAAATGCTGAAGAGGTAGGACTTCAACTTGCAGAAGCTGCTTGCACACTCTAACCACACTAGCATCAGAAGAAACCAATGCACCAGCATGTGGTCATGTCCTGATACTTGTGGGCAGTCAGGGGACCTTGTTACAGTACAGAGAGATCAGTGTAGGCCTCCAAGGATAGGCCTCTATCAAACATGACCAGTGTGATTCTTTCTCATTCTTGAAGAGCATTGGCCACCAATAATGATTCTGCCAAACCTGGTCATTTCTGGCAGAGATCAATTGGGCTGAATGGTGCTAGGCTGTAAGCACAGAGTGTGATAGTTTTGAAAACTATTAACCTAATGTAGACTAGTGAACGAGGAGGTCATTTTTTCAACAGTGTCTGGTTCAGAATTTGACTACTTTCCTTCTATTGAACCACTCCGACTAGCACTGACTAGCACTCTCCTACTATTGAACTTACTTAAGTGACTGGAACTCTTCATCCGTTCCTAAAGCACAGTGTGGACATTTGAAAGTGTACCGTCAATGTACAGATTAATATAAATGTTTAAATTAAAGAAATATTGTGCTGTAGTCTTTTCTCCTAATCTATAACGTTGTTGACTTCAATAATATGAACTTGTTCCTTGTGAACGGTAGTCCTGAATTTTAAAATATAAAACTGTTTACAGTAAATAATTATTACACTTTTTTTTAAATGGTCAGTACCTTTAGTATCGTGGATAATTATTACATATTCATTTTTGCATAGAATAATACTGTTTTGTGGTACATTGAAGACCAGGAGAGGGCGACATGGCGCTATGGTGATTGAGGTTTAACTGGTTAATACATATAGAGAAGAAGTGTTATAGAAAGAACTAGAAGAATACGTATGTGTAATGTAGAAGTGTGGTTCCCAGAAATAAAGTACCGCTAACTTATGGAAAGTGTCAAAAGCAAACTTTATTTAAAGATGCAATAATAACTGTTATGAATCTGAAACCGAACTATGCAATTAGTACAAATCACTTGTTTGTACCCTATTCTATTATTAACATGTTTGCGGTACAGCAAAATAGCATATATATTTGAGCGTGAAAGTCATGTGCCGTGTGCTATCCAATAGCCAGAGAGTGCCAGTCGAGTAACATGCTAGATGCGCAGCCAGACCTTTCTCCGTTTAATAGGAGTCTGGAAGGACTTGTCCTATTCCTCCTTGCACCAAGGCTGGATTGGCCCACTACAGCCAATTCCATGTCACCTGGTATCTCTTTTTTCGGCCATCTCCTCCAGCTATTATGAAGCCATAAAGTTGAAGCCACATTACGGGCTCATGGGGGCTCATCGTACATTGTGCAAGAGGTGGAGGTACAGTCCATCACAGGACAACATTCCCATTTACTCACACATTCACACCTAAAGGGGAATTTACACTAATCAATTAACCTAACACATTGTTTTGGGTATTGTAGGGGAAAATGGAGTACTCTAAGGAAAACTAGGCAAGCACGGCTAGCAGATGCAAACTCTTCCCATGAAGGTCACCGGAGAGCTTTGAACCGGCAACTTTCTAAATGAAAGGCCAATGTGCTGGGCACTGTGCTACCCACTGTGCCACCATGCCACGCGCTATACTGTTGTATCACATTTTAATGTCATACACTGGTAATGAAGCATACAGTAAGTATTCTTTCTTGCTAATCAGGGAGCTCAACAACTGACCAGTCAGTGATCAACAGGATGTTGGGTCACACTTTTCTTTCCAATCAGAGAAAAGTATCACCTTGACCTGGGCTGCTTTTAGAACCACCGCCAAATAGGTAAAAAGGGTACACTAAAGGTCAAAGAATGTGTTGAAAAGCCCATATGGTGAATGTTGTTAGAGTCTCAACGCAAATCAAATCATGATTGCCTCCTTAATCTCTCAATTCATGGGACTCGCATTATCCTGGGCTACTCCAATATGGTGCGCTGGTAGCAACCTCCTGGATGCTTATGCAAACCTTCTGGGAGGTATATGGTGATTTTTAACAAGTTATCGATACATGAGTAGATCCTAAGGTCTCAAAGATAATAGTCCCTAGCCAACTACGTCATTTGTTTCTAGACCCTGACATGTTCCAGTGGTTGGGGTGAGTAATCCCTAAATTCCAGTGTTTCATCTGTGTTTACGAACTCACCAACCAAACCACACCGCACATCCAGACAACAACCTGGGCTTAGAACTCATCCTGCAGAAGATGCTACACATTGACCATCAGTTTCCTCCACATTGACCAGAATTCCTATTGTAACCACAGTTTCCAGTCCAAAGTCCCTAGATCCAACCAGTGAACCCATGCAGATTGGCTATCAGCATCTCACACCAACAGAACAACAAAGAAGAATACACACTAGTCCTTGCATCTACTGCGGCCTACTCTCGGGCCCCAGTAGACTCAGAATTGCTAAATTTGAATCTCTTCCGGAGAGACACCAGTGCGGCTGGCCACCCTTTGGTTGCCAGATTATTGTTGCTTAGAGGCCAATACACACCATTACGAATTTTCGGCCCGAGATTTTGTGCGACAATGGCCTCGATCAAAATCCTTGGGCGCCAATTGAAGCTGTACAATTAATCACAATCGCAAAAAAAAATGTGAGTTTTTCTCAGAATATGTTCTTGTGCACATTATTTTAATATGTAAAGCAACCAGAGCTGATGCAGCACACAGGGAAATTACAGCTAAGCTGAACGGGAGAAAGATGTTAACCAATCAGAGCTCACCTTGCACACAATGAATCTTCCTACCATTGGCTAACCTTCAGAGAGAGTGTTTAGTACTGTGACAAATGTGGTGACTCGCCACCGTTTATGCTGAAAACCAAAAATAGTGAACATGCTGGTTTTTCTTGCTAAAAACCTTTAAGAGAGCAATCTGTTTTTGGTTTTGATTTATGTTAGTTTTTGTTTATTTTTATGACTGGAATCAATTTTAGTTCATCTTTATGTTTTCATGTTGTATGTTTTTAAGAAAGTTTTTTACAGTTTGTTTATGAAGCAGTTAGTACGACTAACTAGAGTTGAGGTTATCTATTTATTCATTTTTCAACCTGCTTATTCCCTTTTCGGGTATCATCTCCAGCACACATTGGGCGAGAGGCAGGGGTACACCCTGGACAGGTTGTCAGTACTTATAAATAAAGAACAAAGCAGGCTTCAATAAAGTTTCACACAAAAAATTCTCCTCTCTGTGAGTATTTGTACAGTTTTGGAGAAAATATTTTCTGAAAGCACTGATGTGGCCACAACACAAAGCTTCTTAGCTACTCGTTGGCTAAACCTTGGATACACAGGTACCCAACTTTCTCACCACTTCAAAAGGTCTTCTTTCTTAGTGAAAAAATGGTTCCTCAAAGTATGCCCGCACCTCCATGACAGCGTCTGCTGTGGGGTTGCCATTGTTCCAGCTACCTGCTCATAAAGGTTTACGTTCATCCCCCCTCCCCCCAGAGGAGAACGGCTCCCAACCAAACACGACTCGGCTCCCATCGTTCATATTTATGTGCCGTTCAAAAGATTTGATTCGTTTGTGAACGTCACAACACTACCCACAATTTCATAGTAGTGACTTTGTACAGGAAACAGGAATTAAATAGCGAGCCACTAAATCCCTCTTCTCTATACATGTGTGTTAAACAGCTCCCTGTGATCAGCCACCAACAGTATAAACAGTTCAATATCCATGATTTCTTCTCTGTTTTCTCCCCATATGGCGCTGAGTGCATCTGTTATGCCACAAACACCGTCCTCAGCTGGGGAGCGTAATTGCAACAATATTTCCTCGACCCAGATGAAGAGCACCCTGCTGAGAAGCCTTCTAAACATTCTTGAAAATTAAATATACATAAAAAAATAAAGCAATGAGGCAACATAGGACGCAATAAACAACTTTAAATTGAAGTTGTTTTTACAATTTTGTACATTTCAGAGACATCATAATAAAAATGAGTTCTTTGAAATATATATTTCTTTATATTTACTATATATATATTAAATATATATAACCTTTGATAACTACTCTGTGGTGTTCATAAATCTGACTGATGGCTGTGTTCTGTTTTTTATTATTATTATTTACGTGTATATTTCTAGATATGTATGACTCATCAACTGATTCAATCCAGTATTTCCGAATGTCAAAGTAACTATTTTGCAATCAGAAATTATTATTTGTAATAAAATAGCCAGATATGTTTTATCAGAATCAGATGCTGCCTCTCTCCACCCTGGTGTTCTTTAGCTGCAGCCTGCTCGAGAAATATTGTTTTACCTTCTGAGAGCTGAAAGATTGAGTCCAGTGGTACAACGTCAGTTTGCTCTGAACAATTTCCCCAGTGTCTTGGACATCCTTTTGTAATAAAATCTCCTTTTCATCTAGAGATTCGCCGATGTTTTCCACCGCCATATTTCTGTCAGCAGCTGCGTCTCACAGAAAGGGTGTGTTTACGTCTCACATCAACGAGCGGACCATTGCGCATCTCAGGCTCCTTACAGGCTTCAAATGGCGCACGTTACTCTCTAGTCTATAGTGGGTCTGGAACACTGGTGTGTATCTCTGTAGACAGGGTTTGAGACAACTGAACATTGTTACGGAGAGATTACATCTATTAAGAGCCCGCACATAAGGCAGCGTATTTTTAATTTAAAATAAAACTCAAAAATATTATATTAGGGCACACTATAATTGCCCTTACAGCTATAACGCTATTTTTATTTGCTTAATATTGTGTTATCAACAAAGGTCAAATTTTGACCTATTTATAAATTCAACAATTTAGGATTGCTCCGAAAAATATGCGTCGTTAAAATTAAAGTCGTTTACACAGACATAAAAGCACCAGATCCAGCAAGGGTTGGTGTGAGCGGTTGCCGCCATCTTACCTAGGGTAACATGGTGGGGGGGGGGGGTTCTCATTCATTTTCACGTAGTACGGAAGCTCATTGCATTCACCCAATTTTTGGGTGTATGATATAATTATGACACACGGTTCATCTCATAATTATGTATGCATAATTATACATTGGGGTTGGCTTATTTTACTTATATCGGCTTGAGAGACATTGTCACTTTCTCCTCCATACCAACTAAACAGATACATATCGTAGCTTTAAAAATGTTAGAAAGGACTTTTCACTCACAGTTAGAGGGGAACCTCGATAACATTATTGATTTCTCTCAAGCAACCAGTTATAATGGCCCATTTATAAGACATCAATTTTCTGTGCAAACTTTAGCCATCTAATTATGTTATGTGATATGATTCATCCAACAAAATATTTTTGATGAATGCATTGAGCTTCAGTTATAAATGTTTATTTATTTAATCTCAGCAATTTCGTTTGCCTCAGGCAATATGGCGTACGCGTAGACGTTGGCCATGTTGTATCAAGAGCATATAATGTCTATAGTGGTTTAGTCGAATTTAAAACGTGGCCAACCCACAGAGCAGCCTCCATATCTGGTACTTGGGGTCTTAAAGGAGATAAATCTATTTTATTATATTTGCTAGGACGTAAAAAACAACGTTTAACCGTTTACTTACCGTTAGCGCGTTTGTCTCGCTCATACAGTATTCGAATATTTACATTATTAACTGGTTGTATGCGAATGTGAAAAAAACTCGCAATTCTTAAGATTACCAGCAGATGTCACTCTCGACTATTCATGTCAAGTTAAAATGACTGAACGTTTCAATACAGTTGAAAACATGTTGAATGAAAGAACATAAAAAATAAGAAAAATCAATTTCCGATATATCTACATCTTTTCAAGCAAAAAAGTAAAAGAAAAAATAGTAATCTAAAAATGGATATGATCACAATATGTCATTATATTTTTTATATTCAAAATGTGCTGTGACAGATTTTGTTCGTTTTGCTAACACTCAATCATCTAACTTTGATAAGATATAGTTTATATAATCAGAATAATATTTATCATTTATATTGCTAAAGGGAAGCACAAATATATAGAGCCTAAAACTGATACTTGTGTCACTACAGTTTCACTGTTGTTGGATGTGATGATTCTACACTAACTTTTTTTTTTTTACTTTTCACAGTGATTATGCAAAAAAAAAAAATAGAAAAACAAAATGAATGAATGAATGAATGGGTTAAATTATTTGACTATGTCACGTTACAATTAAAAACTCCATTGTTGTGCTAAAGATTATTTATCGCTGACATCTAATGCTAATTTCACTTATTTTTGCGTAATGTAATTAGCTGCTTTGAAAAGACGCTTGAGGGGCGCTGTGGGCGGAGCTTCGGCTGGTGACGCAGGGGACCGGCGGCGAGTTTCGTCGCTGAGTCGCGGTCGCGCTGGGACCACTCTGCTCTGCGTGGCGCCTGTGAGCGGAGGGAGTCGGTCGGTGAAACGCTGCAACGGCACCTGGCGACCCGGGAAAGATGTACTGACCCTGCCTCCTCACTCGTTCTCTGACAGCCCGACAGAAACACAAGAACTCAGCCGCAGCATCACCTCGCTCTCATCTTTGCTGCTGAACTCGCAGGGTTTCATGAAAGAGGAAGACGAGACGCGTCGCTCGGCATCGTTACGACTGTTTTTATTTTCTGCTCTTTCTGAATGACGGGCGGACGCTTCGACTTCGACGATGGAGGCACTTTCTGTGGCGGATGGGAGGACGGGAAAGCCCACGGACACGGCATCTGCACGGGACCCAAAGGTCAGGGAGAGTACTCCGGCTCCTGGTCTCACGGTTTCGAGGTAGTGGGGGTGTACACCTGGCCCAGCGGGAACACTTATCAAGGGTACTGGTCGCAAGGGAAACGCCACGGGCTCGGGGTCGAGAGCAAGGGGAAGTGGCTCTACCGCGGTGAGTGGAGTCACGGGTTTAAGGGTCGATACGGGGTTCGGCAGAGCACCAACACACCGGCAAGATACGACGGGACCTGGAGCAACGGACTGCAGGATGGCTACGGGGTCGAGACCTATGGGGATGGCGGTAAGTTGCTCTGACGTTTCGTGGATGTTTACTAATGCCATGTGTTCGGAGGAAGCCGAGCTCGTTCAGGTCCAGGTGTTCGCCGAGGGGTTTGTTCGGGGAACCAACACATTTTAGATATTTAAATGAAAAGTTGAGTACTGTAACAAGAACCACTGCTATTATTGTATAACTTTGTAACTATTCCCTATTTACTCACCTATTTGTTACTGATTTACATATTCAACGTAGACATGAGGGATTAATTACGAGCAACTTCAACACTGAGCTATTAAAGCAACATTGATAGACGCTGTAGTGGCGTTTGTCCCGAACGTTTTCTTTGAAGCCCTGGATAATTCAACTTTAGAAGAATTAATAAATACATCAGAACTGTAGATTAACAAGCCACTAAAGACTAATCAGAGAGAAGGATGGGTATAGTGTCTGTTTTTATTGGCTGAACTAATTTAACTATTAAAGAAGTGTTTGAGCCGCGCTGTCTGGATTGCGCGAGACACACTTTGAGAGAGAAAAGACAGTTTTTCAGCTAAATAAAAAAACCTCGAAAGAGCCTCTCATTTCTTGGGCTCAGTTTTGGTTGTGACCGTGTTAAGTGTTAAGTGGCTACTGCTCATTTCTTTCTGATGGTCTGCCTCATGAATTTTTCATTAGAATATGTGCCTTGGAGCAAAAAAGGTTGAAAAACACACTATCCTAGAAGGTATATCCCAATAACTTCACAATGTGTTTTGTGACATTCCGATTGCAATTTATTGTACCATCACAATATTACACCCCTGTTATTTCCTTTTTCACCAACTATAATTTCATTCAGGGTCACAGTTCACAAGAACTCACTACCATTGCCTGCCACCTCACATCGAAGAAAAAACAAATAGGTGGCGCAGTGGGTAGCACTGTGGCCTTCCAGTTAGAAGGTTGTCGGTTTGAGGCTCGCCGGTGACCTTCCTGGAAGGAAGTTTACATGTTCTCCCCGTGCTTGCGTGGGCTTCCACTGGGTGCTCCAGTTTCCCCCACAATCCCAAAACATGTGGTTAGGTTAATTTAATAATCTCAATTCCCCTTAGGTGTGAATGTTGCCCAGGGTGTACCCCCACCTCTCGCCCAATGTGTGCTGGAGATAGGCCCCTGTGACCCCGAAAGGGAATAAGCGGGTTTGAAAATGAATGAATGAAAAAAAAAACAAATATTCAGAGCTCATAGTCTGCTAATATGGAATCATGCAAATTTTAATTACTAATTTGGAATATTGATTTTATTAGCTTTTAATGTTGAAAACGAGAGGGCATTCTAGTGTATGGGAATATGACGTCTTAATTAGAACTCTGCCATATTTGTAGCATATAGTGCTTTTTACATCCATCCAGCCGTAATTTTAAATATAAAAAGAAATGACCGAAACTGCAGTTAAACGAGAGAAAACCCCACTTAACCCTTATGTTTCTCCCTTACTTAGTTTAGTAAAACATTAGTTATAATATGGTTAAACTTTCAGCCACAATGACATGTTCGCTACACCCACACCCAGACACTCTACACCCTTTCCTGATGCACTTCCATTGCTGTCTACACCCAATTTGAATCTCCAAAGCCTTCATCCGAAACCTGTGTTTGAGGTCTTAGATGCTAGATTCTACAGATAATAGGGGTGTAACAATACACTTTGCTCACGATATGACACTAATATTAAGTTTACGATACGATATGGATCACGATATTTCATAACACAATTTTTATCCAACTACCGAAACATTTTATATAATGAACCATCATTGGGACAAAAATTGGGACAAGATAATTGTCTCCTAGTAAATATTACATAAAACAAGAAGACAAGATAAAGAAGTTACAGAAGTGACTAGAATCACAATAACTCATACACAAAAAACACTTCAGCTCCTAGACGATATCTCGCAGTAGCTCCACGATATGCATTTTAATAATTTTGTATTGTGATATATTATGCCATAGTAAATTGTTACACCCCTAACAGTTAAATCCGTACTATGTTTGACACCCTCACCTGTTACCATATGGCTTTAGTCCTGGGGTGACTTCAAGTGACAAATACTTGAGGGAGAGACCCGAGAAAATGAAGGTTTACATAAACCTCCTGTGTTATTTATAGCAAGCCAACCTTCTAGTTTGAGGTATTTTAATGAGACACCGGCACAAAAATGTGCGTCTAGATTATTGTGAGTAATGTTTAGAAATGAAAAAGGGGCTAGTGGGTGGACTGTAGAAATGACTTCAAAATTCAAACCTGCAAAACTTTCATTCATTCTCCCAAAGTGTATACTCATGGCATTGACAACGGTATCTGCCATATGAACAGCGAGTCAGCAGCAACATTGATTTTAACCTCACTAGCCATAAGCAGCACAACACTAAACAGCTGTTGCTAAAGATCCTTTCAGACACGGTGAGTGTAATAGCTTCCAGTGCGGTGAGTCAGATTAATGCCGGAATCCTTTCTACTGAATCATGGAAGATTATTATCATTCACTTAGAACACTGGCAAACATTTGACCTTTAATAAACAATCGTGTCAGAAATTTCTCAAAGGAGATTTCTCAGAGCAATTTCGACATCTGAAATCAACAATCTTTCACAAGCAAACAAGACTTTTGTGAAATCACCATCACTGTAAAAATCTCATTCTTATTCTAAAACAACGTCTATGTAAAATGTCTACATTCTGATGTATAAGTATTGCGTTTTGAAGCTATAGTGTCTTTGGACATAACTATAAGAGTGACTATATATTGTGTTTTTAAAGGGTGTGCAGGGGGAGGGAGAGAATCAGAATCACAAAGAGCTTTATTGCCAAATAGGTTTGAACTTACAAGGAATTCGCTTTGGTGACAGAAGCTACCAGTTGCACATTTCTAATTGACAGGAAGAAAAAAAAGTAAATAAATGAGAAGATATTTTTATTCATATATGTTATTTATATATTGCTGAGTAGAGCATTTAAGTGTTCATGAGGTAGATTGTCTGAGGAAAGAAACTTTTCTTGTGTCTGGCTGTCCTGGTGCTCATTGCTCTGTAGCGTCGGTCAGACGGCAAAAGTTCAAAACGTTTATTGCTTGGATGTGAAGGATCCAGAGTAATTTCTGAGTCCTTTTTCTGGATGTGTACAGTGTTCCTGGAGAGTGGGAAAGGGTGCACCAATAATCCGTCCCAACAGTCCTCTGTAGTCTACTGATGTCTGATTTTGTAGCTAAACCAAACCAGACAGTTCTGGAAGTGCACAGGACAGACTCAATGATGAACTTCTTCTTCCCTCTGCTGGGCCTTTTTTAACAATCGAGTCGATGTGGTTGTCCCACTTCAGGCCCTGAGAGATGATGGTGCCCAGAAACCTGAATGACTCCACTGCTGCCACAGCCATGATGAAAAGTGGGGGCAGTGCAGGGGGGTTTCTCCTGAAATCCACAATCATCTCCACAGTTTTGAGCGTATTAAGCTCCAGATGGTTATGACTGCACCAGACAGCCAGCTGCTGAACCTCACTTGTCGAGATGGCAGACTCGTCACTGTCACTGAAGAGACCGATGACCGTGGTGTCGTCTGCAAACTTCAGGAGCTTGACAGAAGGCTCTTTAGAGGTGCAGTCGTTGGGGTATAGGGAGAAGAGCAGAGGAGAAAGAACACATCCCTGGGGGGCACCAGTGCTGATAGTACGGCTGTTTGACATTAATTTTCCCTATTTGTCAGAAAGCTGGTGATCCACTGACAGGCTGAGCTAGGAACAGAAAGCTGGGCTAGTTTGGTCGGGAGGAGTGCTGGGATGATTAGTCACTAATCAGCCAAGCTTTTGATACTTGGACCTTCAACATGGACATTAGGGCTGCAACAAACGATTATTTTGGCAATCGATTAATCTATCGATTATTGGATCGATTATTCGATTAGTCATCGATTATTTCAATGATTAATCAGTAGCCTTTGAACGATTATTCTGCTTTTTCAACTAGTTAAAATAATGAGTTACAAATATTCTAACTAATAAATAAAATAAGAAAATCACTTCAGCTTTTGAAATAGTTGTTTTAATAAACTTTGGGCTAACTAAACATGTCATTCTCTTTAAGTTTTCTGATTCTGTTACACTCAAATTACACACAAATGCTCTCTAAGCATTGTTTACATGTTTTGTTCTAATTCAATAGAAAAAAATAAATAATCCGCTGCATTACAGACAAAAAGAAAGTTGAACGTGCACATAATCTTGACAGCAGCATTAATAATTGTTGGTTTACCACTCGTTTTAGTTCATCAAAAGTAATATCCCAAGGAAATGCACAGTTATAAAACTAGATATTTAGAGGGTGATAATCTAACAATTCTTAGAAAATCTGGCAACATTTCAAAATGTAAGAAACAAATAAAGATTATTTTAGAATCAGCATAAGATAATGAATGGTGTGAGAAAGAAATGCTTTGGTGTGTGTCACCATTTTATTTGTGTTTTTGACTCTTAAAGCTATTAAAATGAACTTTCCCCATTGTGGGACAAGTTTTTTTTCCCATAATGTGAATGGATCTATAAAGCTTTTTATTTTATATCAACGATTTTTTACTTTGTTTAATCCTTCTTTTTACGTTAAATGTTAATTATTCTAATGAATACGCAAATAAAATATAAACATCTAAAGTTTGTATAATGCTGTACATTCATAAATTACCGGTATTACAATATTCACTGCTGTAAGCAACTTGCTTTAGGCGATTGCATTCTTTTAAACTTTTTAAACAATATTTATAGTTGAACAATGTGTTACAAGTAAATTTGATATAAGCAAAATAAAAATCAAAACGTCTTCACGAGTAAACATTATTTGAACTCTCATTGGTTTAGTCTGTGCAATCACGTGATTGAATGCGCGTTCACGCAGAGGGGAGTCGAAAAATGGCACAACACCGGGATGCTTACTCTTTAAGTTCTCCAACATGCATGTTGTGCTCCCGTGAAAAGCAAGTTCCGCCTCACATGTATTGCACACGACAGCATTTTTGGTTAAGTTTAGTATACTTTCCCAAACCTTACTCGTTCGGACTCGTTTGCACTCCATCATAATTCGTGCTGATTTTCTTCTACCGCAGTAGCATTCGTGAGGGCTGCATTAAACTCAAACGCTACAGCGGCGTAGCGCTCAAATCGCGACACGTGACCCTTACATTAGGTCACATGACATCAAACGACTACTCGACAACAAAAATATTTGTCGACAATTTTTTATTGTCGACGTTGTCGACAATGTCGACTAATCGTTTCAGCCCTAATGGACATATCCGAGTCCTTTCAACTGTTAGTCAAAGTCAAAGAGCTTTTTACAGTCAATTTAACCACCATGCAGTACATAGTGAAATCAAATTACGGTATATCACGTTCATCTAGACCTGGGGACACCAACCTTTTTGAAACCAAGAGCTACTTCCTGGGTACTGATTAATGCAGAGGGCTACCACTTTGATACCCTCTTCTGAATTTATTAATAATTAAGGATATTAATATCTGACCCTGATCATGTTTATTATTTCTCATAATGAATATCAACAATGAATTAACAAGCTAGTAAACAGATAAATATTAATATGCAACACTTTATAATTTGTCTTAGTGCAAGTGTTTTTTAAATTGAAAAACATTTAAGTTCAAAACTGTAAAAATTATCACTTCTACAACATTCCAAAGAAATTAAAATGTCCAATGAACAAATAATAACTCATATAAATACAAAAAGTGAGCTAAGATGAATTTTTTTACATTGTTAACATTTTAACATAAACAATTTTTGCATTTAACAAACCCATTGAACTGGACACCAAATCTGGTATCTGTTTCTTTCAGTTACTGGGAAGCCTGGCATTGTGTGCGGTTTACCAGTATGTTGAACTCTGAGTGAGGCTGGCAGAAGTTGCATCTCATCTCCACAAAACTCACTGCTTTTTCTGCGTTCAGTGCGCTGCTCTGTGGATAGTTGGTTGCTTGTGTGGCACGTTGTTAAATTTCTCTCCACATTGTGCCGATTGGCCGCCGCCACCACCGTCGTCACACACATAAGACACATGCTCCTTCCACAGAGGTAAAAAAAACCTTTACCTCTCATTCGTTGCGAAAATGAAATGATATTTTTATGGGTCAGTCGTCTCATTTTCGCTGCACTGCTTGTTTGTTTTGTCGTATTGCGTCATACGGACCTTTCAACTCTATCAGGTCGTAGTTCATATATATAATACATTTTTTTAATTCTCTTATTGTCACATCAAGCTTACGTGCAAGTGTCATTTAAACATGAATAGCAGTCAAATTAAATTAGATTCAGCTCACTGGAAAGTGGCGCTATTCGAGCTATTTTTAGAACAGGTAGCGGGCGACTCATGTGGTCCTTATACATAAGAGACAGAGAACTACAAAGCAGGCCTGTGGAGAGTTATCAAGTTTAAGTGTAATTAAAATTAAGATTCAAGTTAAACATTTCCATGAAAGCTCAGAGGAAGAACATGCAAGATCACAGGGCAGCAATTGCATATTACTTTAAAGATAAAATCCATTTTCATTCAAGCATATCGATGTACACCACAGAATCAAGTTAATCGATAAAAACGATTTATCGCCCAGCTAAAAGTAGAACTCATGATTGTGTTAACAGTAAGAGCCTTGAGCACAAACACATGCATACCCACACACAATTCGAAGGGATCTCAAGAGATTGGGACTGAACAGCTGTGTAGCTATAATAAAATTGGGGCTGAAAAATCAAATGTAATCGATTACAATAAATTAACCAATTAATTTTCCTCTAATTGATGATTGAATGCATCACTTCCTGTAACTTTGACGTGCGGAAGTTTAGTAGCGCGACCAGAAATCATGTGATTGACTTACCATGCAATGCGAAAGAGAAACTGTGGGATCATTTCAATCTAAAGTAACATAGAATTAAGGATAAATGCACACTCAGAGGGAAATGCACACTGAGCCCTAAAAGGGAATAAACGGGTTGGAAAATGCAGGAATGAACGCAGTAAGACAGATAACAGACAAAGCTGCATTCCTTAACACCAAAACAATTTGGTCACAGAAAGAACCAGAGACGAGCAGCAGCCTGAAGAGAATGTGTGCGACAGTTAGAGTGTCGATTAAATTAATAGTTGTGTTAATTGTGTCATTAAGCTATAGAGACATATTATCATTGAAGCGCTTTGCACCTGTCTTTGTGTGTGTTTTTGAATGCTAAAGCTAAATGCCATGAGGTCAAATGTTGCCAAAAATGTTTAGGGTAGTGTTGATGTTAGAAAACCCTCAGTATTTCACACGTGAACAAGAGTTTAGAGTGCAGCATTATAACAAAATCACAAAATGTTAAGTTGTGTAATAGATAAAAGCCTTCTAATGCTGAAAGTTCTAGTCAAAAGCAAGTTTAATGGAGCTAGATTATTATGAAAGTGAGAGGTGGAGATTGGAGATCTTTATGAATTTATTTCAAGTACTTTATTTACATTTTAATCCTTGTTTTTTTAATACTGTTTTGTACCATTAGGCTATGTCATTTCTGGTTAAATAAAATCCTTTGTTGGCATAAATGCAATATATAATGCACCCAATAAAGTTTGAGTTCAATGCAACAAAGTATTTAGAGCCACATATCGGTGTCCGTGATTAACTTTTACAGAAATCAAAATGAGAAAATGCTTATCCAATTAATTGGTCGATTATGGTGTTAGCGATTTATTTAACTGCCATCCTAAATAAAACCATAATGTGTGGTTGAATCAGGGTAAGAAGAAAGGCAAATGAAGTAATGCCTAGTGCCAATTTAATTATTAATAATAATTATTTCCAAATGCTCTTGGGGACTGAGTCACTTTATTTGTGCTTGTGATATTTATTCAGAAAAAGATTAATATTTTAGTCTATGGTTCTAATTATTGAGTAATTGGCAAACATGAAATGACATCTGACATGGCATTACACTCGTTGGTGGTTATTATGAATCTTTGCTCGTAGTTGATGATTAGGGTGAAATGGGAAAGTTATGTTGTCGGTTTGATCAAATCAGCGTGTCCCTGAAGATTTAACTCTGAAGCGTGATAAATGCAACCATTATGGGATTGCTCACCAGGCAGTTTGTATTTTTAAGGCTGTCCCTCTTTATAGTGGTTAAAGATGGGTTATGAACATTTGTTTGCCTCAAATTAGGTTTCAAACACACTTGAGTGACATCACAAAAACAACATCCACACTTTACATTTAAAGTCATATAGTGTGTTTGAGAGGGCTGTAGATGGCCCCTGTTTTTAGTTGATGATTGTGTTTTTTGGTGAAAAGGCATAATTAAAGAAAAGTTTTCACCAAAGAATATTAAAAACAAAAAGTATAGCTCAAGACCATATAAAGATGGAAATTGTTGCTAGGGTCTGAAACTTGAGTGTTGTTGAACAGTAAATTTAATGTTTCTTTCTCCTTGAAAAGGTACCTACCAAGGGCAGTGGATGGGGGGCATGCGCCACGGCTATGGTGTGCGACAGAGTGTGCCTTACGGAATGGCTACCATCATCAACTCTCCTCTACGCACATCGTTGGCCTCCCTAAGAAGTGTTCAGAGCAACGGTGCTGTTCTTCAGGACACGGTACCTGACACCCCAGTGGGAAGCAGAGGGGGTTTTGTGCTGAATTTTCACAGCGACACTGAAGTGGTCACTGGGAAGAAGAAGGGTCTGTTCCGCCGGGGATCACTCTTCGGGAGCCTCCGCCAGCTACGCAAGTCTGACTCCAAAACGTCTATCTCTAGCAAACGCAGCTCTGCACGTAGCGATGCCACAATGAGCCGCATCAGCTCCAGCGATGCCAACTCCACAATCAGCTGTGGAGATGGCGAGGTCCCTGATGAATTTTCCGCATTGGAGGATCATGTTGATGCCACCACCACCGAGTCTTATATGGGTGAGTGGAAGAACGACAAACGCAATGGATTTGGAGTCAGTGAGCGTTCCAATGGGCTGAAGTATGAAGGGGAATGGATGAACAATAAACGCCATGGATATGGATGCACTATATTCCCAGATGCTACCAAAGAGGAAGGGAAGTACAAAAATAACGTGTTGGTACGTGGCATAAGGAAGCAGCTAATTCCTCTGAAAAATCATAAAACTAAAGAAAAAGTGGACAGGGCTATAGAGGGGGCTCGGAGGGCTGCAGCTATCGCCAGGACTAAAGTGGAAATAGCAGTTTCAAGGTAGGACACCTCCTTTGCTGATGTATTCTTTTTTTGGATATACGTAGTTTCATATTCATATTCTATGATTCAAAACAGGCACCTATCGTGTTTGTTCTGTTTTTTCTTCCTATTTTTTTTTCTTCTTCCGATTCCACCATTGAAGTCAATGGCTGCCTTATGAAATGTGACGAATGGGGCATGAACAATTACGACATAATGCTCGCCAAAAGGCTTTATCTCAGTAATGCTTTAGTACAGGGGTGTCAAACTCATTTTCACAAAGGGCCACATTAGCATAATGGCTGTCCTCAAAGGGCCAGATGTAACTTTTAAATGTAAAACAATGTAATCGAATGTAAAATAAATGTAACTACTCCTTAATGTTAAATAACTCATTATTTATAACTTATTCAAGTGACAATTCAGTTGCATAGAAACAATTGTATGTTTGTTGTTCTAATATAAATCCTTTAGATTTTTGCCAGCTTATGAAAACCCACATAACTCCATTAATGAAGGATCAAACTGTCCAAGTGAATAAAGAAAAATAGCATTTTTGTCATTTGTTTAGCAAAAAAACCCCTCACAGACTGAAGACGATGCATATCGATCATCATCTTTCATCGTCAGGCTCAAGAAACAGATCACAGATAAAATATTAGCTGCACCCATTTCATCTTGAAATTTATTTAAGCGTGAGAAATCGGAGGTGTGGCGTGAGAGATCATTCAAATGCGTGAGTCTTACGTTCAATGTGTGAGAGTTGGCAACTCTGCAGTTTCACTCGTGAGTACGGATGTGGAAACACCATTGCAGCTACCTTAGGCGTTGTGGGAAATGTAGGTTTTTTTTTTCGTTTTCATTTTTAGACACTCAAAACTTTTAAGCTCTCTCAGGCCACATTAGATTACATCTGGCCTGCGGGCCTTGAGTTTGACACAAGTGCTTTCATATATCAACACTAAACTTGGTGGATGTTATAATAATCATGATCTGAGGTTGCCTGAAGAGTTTCAGCACAGTGGCCAGAGACATAGAAAATTGGCTTTTTGCCTTATAATTCTATATTTGAACTAGAGTACAATTGAATTCAGACTACATTCTGACCATTTTTCCAAGTTGGACCATGTCGACTTTAAGGCCAGCCATTATGGATGGTGGCCATCTTGGATTTAGTCTATAGTTGCATTTCCTTGCAAGCGTATCAAAATAAAATATCTTGATTAAAGTTGGCCTGCATGTTTGCCTACATGTCCTGAAGGTAGCCAACAAGATTTGTGGTAGTACCACCTGGTGGTCAAAATATATAACTACTTTTAGTAAAATTGTTGTAATTTTTACTAACTTTAACATATATTGCATTAATTATGATCTGAGTTTCAACACTGTATCCCCTAGTGGTCAGGTGATATAAAAACTTTGTCTTTTAATTCCATATCAGTTTATAATACAATGGTGGTGTCAAAATCATATGATTGTGGCCTAGTGGATAAGGTGATTTACTGGAGATCAAAAGGTCGCCAGTTTGATCCCCAACTCCACTGGGAGATGAAGGTGGCATGAGTGTTGAAACTCTCTTTGTCAACCATTACTGTGGAGGCCTTGAGCAAGTCACCAGTTCCCCACAGCTCCCCGGGTGCCGCAGCTATGGCTGCCCACTGCTCCCAGTGTGTATTCACAGTGTGATTATTCACTGCTGTGTGTGTGCACTTGGATGGGTTAAATGCAGAGCACAAATTCCTTGTATGGGTCACTTAATACTTGGTCCTAATGTCACTTTTGCTTCACATTTTGGATGTCTGCTCAGGACGTTTTTGAGCAGTGCCACCAAGTGTTACAAAGATATGAACACATTTATAAAAATGCTGTGGTCAAAAATCAGTTGTTGAATTTTTTTTCTTGGACTATGGTGAGAACACAGATACAAAATTTACCATATTCAGCTAAATTTCTTTTATTATATATGTTTCCGGTGTATGTTTTCACTATAACTTCAGATCCTACCAGGAGCACACCTGTGTATTTATGTAAGCATATTTTTTATGCGCCCTGGTGAATGGCAGCTTCAGTCAATGAGAGCGAAAAGAGTAGGAGGTTGCTCATCACATAGGAAAGAGCAACACCAATTTGGAGAAACTATAGGTGATCACTATATTGGTGGGGACAAAATAATACACATCTAAGGTCATTATGTGGACACATAACATTTGTAACTGTCTAGCACCAGAATAATTGGAAAGGTATCAGAAATAAACTCTGTAGCAAACATCTTTTACTGTAATTGGCAATTGAACATTTAAAAATCCTCTTTCCTATTCTGTTTCAGTGATTAGCAGTTAGCATGTCCTCCACAGACGGACCACAAATGCAGAGATTCACATTAGCTCTTTAACTTGTACTGTTCGTTCTTCTTCTTCTTTGCACAAAGGTCAAATGGATTGACTGTCATACAGTCACAGTGAACAGTGGACTCATCAAGGTTTAGTAATCGATCAATCCTAGTCATGACAGGTTGACTGTTGATCAAAAGCAGTAAACCCATCAAGGCTTCTGTATCATTCCCAAGATTGTTTCTGCGTGTACTGTTAAGCTGTGATGTCTGCATGGTTCAGACGGATGGTGTAGGGGCAAATAGATGTCATTCATTACCCATATGTCGTAGATCTATTTTTAGATGTTGCTTCATATACGTTTTTCGAAGACATTTAGTGCACTCAATGCTTGATTTTTAAATGGCTGGACAAGCAACCTTTCTGTGGATTGGTTTCTATTATTTCTCCATAGCTCAGATGCTTGCCCTAATCATTGCTCCCTGTATGTCTCAAGTACACACTATCAGGATGTCTGTTCTCTTGCCAAGAGCCATACTAGTCCGACATTTTAATGGATGTGTTGTGTAAACTGCTTATTCAAGGAAGACAAATTCATAACATCCTGATGTGGTGTTTGGGAACTCGTACACTCATGTTTCTTCCATTCCCCTACCAAACACACTCTGTTTAAAGTCATCACTCTTTCTCTGTCCGAATGGTATTATGAGAGGTTGAGTGGAATATAAATACACTGACACGTGAACCGCATGAATGCAAAGTATGGATTACTCATATACACGTTCCATTAGAGAGTCAACGAAGGATTAGCCAAGTCTGGAAATCTTGTATTCAGACAAACATTAGAGTTTTTAATACAGAGAAAGCATGCCCTAATGTTGAATCTGATTCATCGGCATCTTCTGGCATTTGTCCATTTGAGACCAAAATGAGCAGGGTTTGGACAATGACGAGACAGCTCTGAAGTGCAAAGTCCATGTCCTCTGCATGTAGTTAGACCCCATTATTTTTAGTCAGTTGAAATTAAACATAAAATAAAATTACATAGTTCAAGAGTAGTTAATTTTTTAACGGTTAGCTAAAGTGCCACTTACTTATTTGCGTGTTTAATAGGGGTGTAACGGTACGCTAAAATCGTATTCGGTTCGGTACAGTGTCTTGGAGAAATCGGTTCGGTACAAAACAATAAGAACTGACATAATCTTTATTTTGAAAAGCTGCCAATACACAGTAGAATTCTTGCATAAAATAAATAAAAGTGACACATTTGGGTGATATTTTAATTAAATTGCACTCTTTATTAAGAAAAACACATTTTTTT
>SRMA01027310.1:285712-328058 GCA_007224835.1 Danionella cerebrum | reverse complement strand
CAGCCAATCAGGAGCTATTTATTGTTATGTAGTGATGAACTGGCTGGTTGAAGGTTGCAGTGAGGTATTCAGCAGATGTTTTGTGGGTCTGGATTCAGCAAGCCTTGGCCATGTTGGGTTTGGCCAGCATTCTAAATCTGTCAACAGATGTGGTGCTATTTGCAATTTTCATCTTATCGCATGTTGCTTTTTCAAACACGGCACCATTTTATGCTGGATTTTTTACCCAATGTCGTCTGAAGAAAACCGCTTGATAGAGACAGTTGAACTGGAAGTGGGCAATTTGACCTAAAATCAAAATCTCAATTGATTGAAGATTTTAGATCTATTATGATAATTTAATGATTATTTTAATATAATTCTTATTTCTTAGTGAAACATTTTTCTTTGGTATTCGTTTCTCTGTTGCCTCTGCGTTTAACCTTTCCATGCTTGGTGTGTTGGTGGAGTATGGCGGTAAAGTAGGTGGAGCAGTCACGTGACTCCTCACACAGTATTTTCTTGTAGGGAAAGTAATTGACTGAAAAAATGTCAATGGTTATAGCTTGTTAATAGGGGTGTAACGGTACGCTAAAATCGTATTCGGTTCGGTACAGTGTCTTGGAGAGCTCGGTTCGGTTCAATCGGTTCGGTACAAAACAATAAGAACTTACATAATCTTTATTTTGAAAAGTTGCCAATACACAGTAGAATTCTTGCATAAAATAAATAAAAGTGACACATTTGGGTGATATTTTAATTAAATTGCACTCTTTATAAAGAAAAACACATTTTTTTTAACCTCTTAAGCCCTGAGGCCTATTTTCCGAAAATCCTATACTTTTACTTTTTAAGGCATTTCTCAGCTTTTACAAGGCCTAAACTGCAAATCTTGGTATCAAAATGAAGATAGGTTCTTGGGGAGTGGTGTGGATGAGTTAATTTGACAGTCAAGAACACTGGGTAAGAGTAATTGATGTTGAATTGGCCAAAAAATGAACTCCGCCTAAAAAAAACCCACGTTTCCCCCAATATCTCCTTATTTTACTTATAACGAAGCAAATAAACACAATCATTTGTAACCACTACATGTCAAGGACATCTGTAGCAAGTTTGGTGTTCATACTACAAGAAACTAATATTCTGTAAAGGTTTTGATTGAACAAAGTTCAGGCGTAATCCATGTTGGCACAGTTTGGCACAATTTGGCACAATAATTGAAATATGGAAAAAATCTTGTCCAAAGCTTCAGCTACGTTCATAGTCTTCTTTTCTTGCTTACGGGACATGATTTCAGCAAAAAAAACTCCTAAAGAAACGCTGTAAAAGGGAGCTGGAAGCTCATTTACGCCATCTTGCTGCGCTTTTGGGAACCGTTTAACTCACAAACGCTTTGACGTCGAGCTTCTGCGTGTCTCTACCCCCCGACCATCTGTCCAATCCGGGAGCTCTATATATCGCTGGAAAGCTCTGATTCTATGGAAACCAATCAGCTCAACCATTTCGCTGGAAAGCTCTGATTCTGTGCAAGCCAATGAGATCAACCATTTTGAGACTGACGGGATCGCTAACGAATCACACGACGCGCAGCGTGGAGAGACCACCTCTTACGCACGGGGAGTCATTCCATATTTGGTGACGTCATGAGGCCGCGGAGCAACAAAAAAAATCTAAAATGGAGTTTCCGTGAAGCTATCGACCGGACATAACAACAAACGGACTTTTATCGCTATGGAAATAACTTTTTGTTGAAAAAACGGCAAAGGTAAGACAAGATTTACATGCTTGCTTGGTTTTGGCTGGCGTTTTTTCGTGGAACTTTCGCTCCCTGCTCTGAAATACTTCATGCAATGTAAATGAGTTGCATATCACTGGATTCAGCTGGTTGTTAGCTTTCATTTAATGTAATGGTTTTGGTGTTTCCGTTTATATTGTGGATACATATCGCACATAAACAAAAACGTGGTCATGAATTATACTCCGGACATGTTGTTGTTTATTTGCATGGCGTTCGAGCTGTGGTTAACGGATATGAAATTGAATTAGATACGTTTTTAGAGGAGTTTCCGCTGAACACAACAGTATTTAATATGTCTGGGTTATTCTCAGGGTTAGTGAGCTATGAGTGAAAATGTAACGCACAAGGGGGCAAGTCCCCGGTACCGGGGACTCTCAGGCTTAAGAGGTTAAATAAAAAATTAAATACTGCAACTAGTTAGGATAGATTACCTATCCACATTTTCTAAGGAGAGCATAGATCTGGTTATAATATCTCCAGCAGTAGAAAATGTTAGATGTGTTGCCTGCCCGATCTCCGTGGAATAATGTCGGCATACAACTTTAAATTTATCCACTCGTCTATCCCCGTTATGTATTTTAACAGAGAAGCGAAAGTGTTCCCAAACACGAGACCGTAGTGAGATGGGAGGGTCTTCAAGCTTTGGCTTCTCTTTCGCTTTTGATATGATTCCATTTTCCTACTCGCGCTCGTGCTCGCACTCAATAGCGTCCGTGCGGAAACTATCTCCGTGGAACAATGTCGGCATACAACTTTAGATTCATCCACTCGTCTATCCCCGTTATGTCTTTTAACAGAGAAGCGAAAGTGTTCCCAAACACGAGACCGCAGTGAGATGGGAGGGTCTTCAAGCTTTGGCTTCTCTTTCGCTTTTGATATGATTCCATTTTCCTACTCGCGGTCGTGCTCGTCACTCAATAGCGTCCGTGCGGAAACTCGCCTAGGAACATTGTTCCGCTGCGCTTAATATCGCGCTAATAATACAATTATATCATTTAATAAAAACGGTACGCAAGTGTACCGAACCGAACAGGCCGTACCGAAACGGTTCAATAAATATCGTGAACCGTTACACCCCTAGTGTTTAAATGCTGCAATCGTTGTCCAAGAGGAGACTGAGATGCCATTTATGTGTTTCTAATACTTTAGTAGCACTTTGAAACTAAAGAAGCAGTCCAGGAAGAGGGTTGCCTACCCTTAAAGTCCTCCACACACTGATCCAGATTGAGATTCACACAACTCTTCGAATGGCTTCTCAGCAGGGGCCCTCATCTGGGACAAGGAAATATTGATACAATTGTGTTCCCTACCTGAAGATGGCGTTTACGGTACAACAGATGTACTCCGCACCACATAGGAAAACAGGAAAGAAGAAGATGATGACAGAGATGAAATCAAAGAATAAATCATGGATGTCGAGTGGTTCATATTGTTGGTGGCTGATCACAAGGAAGGACGGAAGGAAGCTCAGGTGCACAACTGCGCTGTAACTCACTAACCCCTAAAACCCAAAAGCTTGGCAATTACAAGCTTTTTGACATTTCCCAAGGTGTACAAAATCTTTTTCACAAAACTATCCTATGCTGATTTAAAATTGTGAACCTTTTTGATCATTAATAAACCTTCGTCCAGATGTAATCTTAAATTAATTTTAAATTTCAATACATTACTGTTGTCCTTTGCATGTGCATGTCCGCCTCATGACTCTGATGTTCTGACCTCATGCTAGTGATCAGCCGATCAATGAATAAATGACATGACACAGAACACAGGGAGCACTTGTGCCTGCAGTGTTTAGAGGGGTCAAACTGGTTAACAGTTGCTTTGAGTGCCACACTCAGGCTATTTACAGTTTCTGTATTTATTTAACACAGCACATACAGGGCACCATTAGTTGAGGATGTGGCATTTGTCCCTCCCTCTTCTCTGGTTACCTCTTTCTCTCTCTCCCAGTGAGAAAGGGTTCATGGTCATCGCCACCAGGGATATGGAATTAAAGTGAAGCTATTTTACTCCGCATTTCTTGCATTCAATTACACCTGAGTTGCAGCTAATGGCTTTGCTCACAACTGGATTGCAATGCTTAAAGACCGATACGGTGATACACCTCCACACTGGTGCATAATCCCATCAAAGGGTCATAAATATAGCCCTGCAGACCCCCCTTCTTTTGCTTTAGGGCATGACTCTTACTGTGGTCAACAGAATCTGCTGTTTTAGGAGGCAGTGTGAAAGGTTAACTAGTGTACGTGACCTCGCTGTGAAAAGAAACGTGATTGATTCAGGGCATGGTCTAAAACAGGTTCAAAGCCATAGATAAACTTGCATAGTTTCTGCTCATGCTTGCATCAGCATTTAAAAAATGTACTGCCGATGTACGCACGGTCATGTTAAACAGGGAAAGTTTCATCAGCATTTTTAGTCAATGTAGCCTAGCACCGTTTTTGTTCAAATAGAGCTATCGGTAAAACCCCAAAAGTAGATTTTGTCCTTGATGTTGATGTTAAAATCAATTTTCAGATTTCACTTGGTACTCAAGCTTCCTTTCTGTGACGCCCTCCTTTTCCCTCAGTATACACAACTTACAATATGGCTTGTGCTGGCAAGAGGCATAGTTTTTTTTTGTGTCAGAATTTTCTTTATCTGACTTTGAACAAGTCATTGAACAAGCCACAAGATGGCCTAAAGTGCTACTTTCAATTTCAAGAAAAATGAAAGCTGCAAGCAGTGCTTGAGCACTTCCGGCTCCATTAACCTCTTAAGCCCGACTTGCCCCCTTGTGCGTTACATTTTCACTCATAGCTCACTAACCCTGAGAATAACCCACACATATTAAATACTCATACAAAAAAATGTTGTGCTCAGCGGAAACTCCTCTAAAAACGTATCTAATTCAATTTCATATTCGTGAACCACAGCTCAAACGCCATGCAAATAAACAACAACATATCCGGAGTATAATTCATGACCAAGCTTTTGTTGATATGTATCCACAATATAAACGGAAACACCAAAACCATGGCATCAAATGAAAGGTAACAACCAGCTGAATCCAGCGATATGCAACTCATTTACATTGCACGAAGTATTTCAGAGCAGGGAGCGAAAGTTCCCCTAAAAAAAACGCCAGCAAAAACGAATCAAGCATTTAAATCTTGTCTTACCTTTGCCATTTTTTCAACAAAAAGTTATTTCCATAGCGATAAAAGTCTGTTTGTTGTTATGGCCGGTCGATAGCTTTGCGGAAACTCCATTTTGGCTCTTTTCTGTAGCTCTGTGCTCGCATAACATCACCAATTATGGAATCACTTTCCGTGCGTAAGAGGGGGTCTCTCCACGCAGCTCGTCCTGTGATTCGTCGGCGATCCTGTCTGTCTCAAAATGGTGGAGACCATTGGCTTTTCCATATTCAAAGCTTTTGAACGATGTATAGAGCTCCCGGATTGGACAGATGGTCGGGGGGGTAAGGACACGTAGAAGCTTGAACGTCGAAAGCGCCTGTGAATGGGAGGTTATGCAAAGCGCGCGTGGAAGGCGTAAATGGGCTTCCACCCCCCTTTTACAGCGTTTCTTTAGGAGTTTTTTTGCTGAAATCATGTCCCGTAAGTAAGAAAAAGAAGACCATTAATGTAGCGGAAGCTTTGGACAAGATTTTTTCCATATTTCAATTATTGTGCCAAATTGTGCCAAACTGTGCCAACATGGATTACGCCTGAACTTTGTTCAATCAAAACCTGTACAGAATATTAGTTTCTTGTAGTATGGACACCAAACTTGCTACAGATGTCCTTGACATGTAGTGGTTGCAATTGATTGTTTTTATTTGCTTCATTACAAGTAAAATAAGGAGATATTGGAGGAAACGTGGGGTTTTTTTTAGGCGGAGTTCATTTTTTGGCCATTCCTGCCACTGGGTAAGTGGCAATTACTCTTACCCAGTGTTCTTGACTGTCAAATTAACTCATCCACACCACTTCCCAAGAACCTATCTTCATTTTGATACCAAGATTTGCAGTTTAGACCTTGTAAAAGCTAGAAATGCCTTAAAAAGTAAAAGTATAGGATTTTCGGAAAATAGGCCTCAGGGCTTAAGAGGTTAAATCACGGTGGTCAGTTAGGTGCACTATGACCATTCCTTATTAAGGGGATGTATTCATTTGAGAATTGCTAAATTTACCAAGCGATAAAGGCTAATTAAACTATGGATACCACATTTCAAAGTGTCATGACTCCCAGGCAGCACTAATGAGCCTGTTTTTATGAGTCTAAATAACGTCCGGTATTGTTTTGGACTATATTATTGTCGCATTGGTGAAAATTGCTAAGAAAATAAGTACTTTATCAATATTAATTGTTGTATTTGCTGTGGCCACCTGGTGGCGCTATAACAAGGAGAGTACATTTTATATGTGTACAGACATGGATTGATAACATAGTTGGTAAATTTTGGAACAATCAGACATTGTATGGTTTTGCAAGATCCTCTTTATGGCGAAATGTCGAATTTTGACGGCCACTGTCATATGGCGTGATGCGAAAGTGTTGCATTATATTTTGTCGCAATATGTATTTTCCTCAACTCACTTCCTCAAACATTTTTATCATGACATCTTTGATATTTAATGTGCGAAAATATGGCAATTTACTTTATTTTTTCAAAATCATGATGCGAAGGAGGGCATTGCTCCTCAAATCTTTCAAGATATTGTCAATAGTTTCAGAACTGCTGCCTTTCAGTTAGAAGGTTGTCGGTTTGAGGCTTGCTGGTGCCCTTTTTTGGAAGGAGTTTGCATTTTCGGGATTTATGAATTTTGATTTTGTCTCAACACTTTTAAGATTTGGTTATAAATATAAAAACTTTGTTCTCAATTTTTGTGTAATTTTTGCATAATTTGTATAATTTTAGGTTTGTTGTGGAATTATTGTGTAATGTCATGGAAAAAATATTATTTTTAGAACAAATATGTATTTTTTACAATTTATTAGAACATTTTTTAGCCTCTGACTTCTAGGAATGAATATAAATTTCATCATGTTTTTGACCTAATTTATTTTTGTGTGGGAGCTCACTGTGTGTGTGGCTCCCTCATGCCACTTGCAGAGGTGCTGCATGATTGAGGGTATAGATGAGCGCTCATGTTTCATTTATACATCTGATAAAATGTGCATACACACGGTGACATACTTGTGTACCGTTCTTCTCTCATCTGTCCATCATTCGACAGCAAAGCATGAAAGTCTCCAAACCACAGGTTTAAAAGCTGACCCTGCCTTCTCAACTTTAGGACTAGCTAATTGGATATTTACACAAGGAGCTGTGCATTGATTGGACATTTGCTGCAGAAATGCGTTCAGATCCGTAAACAAGGAGTTCTCAGGGCGTGTTGAAATAATAATGCATACAGAAAAATTCAAATGAATTGAAAAAACACAAGCATGTGTTTGAGGATGGCGTACCGTTTAGTTCGGTACAAAACAGAGTATTGTGGCATCTATCGTAGTTCTAAGTAAAACATCAAATTAAATAAGCATTTCGTTTGTATCCTATTAATCAAAAATAGGCCAACTAATTGATTATCAAAATAAACATTAGTTTATTATTATTATTTATTATTAGCAGCCCTAATTTTTACATATTGTTAGTTAAAAACTCTATTTTACTTCATAATATGGGTCACAATTGGTCTATAAAGACAAAAGGCCTGAATAGAACATTTAGCTCTTTTAATCTCATGTTGTAGATTCATTTTATTTTCTATGAGTTGAAACTTGCTGGGAGCACCATAAGCAAATATTTCCCAATGACTTCTGAACAAATAAGGACATGGGGGGGAGGAGGGGGGGAAGTCACTACATTAAAAGCCAAGTCCCAAGTCAATGCAGAACAAGTCCAAGTTAAGTCAAAATTTGCATCTAAAGTCACTTTAAGTCATTTACAAAAAAACAGCAACAAAGCTGTTTACTTCATTAAAGATTACTGTGGTTCTTCTGCCAACTAAATATAAACATGTTATTTATTAATTCATTTTCCAACCCACTGATTCCCTTTTAGGGTCACGGGGGTCTCCAGCCTCCAGTCACATTGGGCCCACGGGGGTACACCCAGGTCGCTGGAAGGCCACCGTGCTGCCCCAATAATGTAATTGTGAACTTAGGTCTTAAACATGAACTTAGATCTTAAAGAAACTTCAGTTTAATGGCACATGGTCTCTCTCTCTTTCCCTCTCTCTCTCCCCCTCTCCCCCCCTCTCTCTCTCTTTCTCTCTCTCTCTCTCTCTCTCTCACGGACACAGAAGACACAAAATGTGGATGTACATTGATTACTGTTAAAGTCTTTTTGAGTCAAAGGACTCAGATCTGAGTCAAGTCGTCAGTCATTGGGGTTCAAGTCCGAGTCGAGTCGCAAGTCTTTTGCCAATGCCAAATTAAAGACTCAAGTCCACACCTTTGTGGCTGAATTTTCAATTCAAGTAAACGGCTCAGAAGGGTTTCGTAAATTGAACACTTAGATAAATTAACCAACCAACCAGCTGTAGATATTTCCAATACCTGCTCCAGGGGACTGTTGGACTGGGGTCCTGTTCATGATGTATGCTTTTAGCAGCTTAGATAGCCTGCAATAAATCCTCCTGACCCTCGGATTCATAGTAGCTATAAATGAATTATTGAAATCATAACGGTCTTAGTTCAACATGATGCTTCCAATTCACTTTAAGATAGAATTTCTTGCATTTTTCAGTTAAAGGAACAGAGAATTTAATATTTAGTAGTAGTTACAATGGTTTAAAACCGCTCCCATTTAACCCCCTGACTGGTCTCTGGTGTGTCAGCACAGAACTCCTGCTGACTAAATAAGGCATGGATGGAGTCCACTTATCAGCTCCGGACAGAAATACACGAGCCAGTAGCAGTTGATAGAGTAGCCCATCAGCGGCCGGCTTGTCATCTGTCGTGCACACTGATGCACTTCACAAATGTTTATCGTCATTCGCAAGTTTACAATAATGACTTCATCTGCACGAGTCCTGTACATAGTAGTGCAGAGACACATGTAAAGTGAGCCTAGAAGGACATCAGTGACAGAAAGAGAGCAACAAATTATGTTATATATTCTCAATTGTTAGCATGCTCTTATAAAAACAAAAAGCCTTCACCTGTAGATAATATGTGGTCAAAATTGTGTCCAAAATTATTTTTTAAAATCAAATTAATGTAGTTTATGCACCACAAAAAGGATATTTTGCTTTATTATGCACAGTATATTGTGTGTCTGTCCATGCCCTTAATTAAACCACGCTGTGTGCAAGAGATGGGATAGGGTCATCAAATTGCAAGGGCTTAAAAAATTAGAACGCAAAAAACCAACCATCCTGATATATTTTTTATTTACTCTAATAATAGCTTTGATATGTAACCTAAAGTGTTTTTGTTCTGCAAACTGTGTTATAAAGTTGTGCCATACATAGATTGTTGTATAAAATTTCAATTAACGTTTTTTTACTTTATATGATCAGTTCTTTCAGACATAACTCAACCCAGATAGACGTGAAGCAAAATGTAATAAAACATCTTCTAAAAAGTCATGCTTCTAAAATCTCTACAACTTCTGTTTTTAAACCATGGATCATTGCCAAAGTTTGGACAATATTCACACTTCTCTTTCTGGGATTTAAAGGGGCTGCGGAAAGAGAGCAATGAATTTCTCTTTGTATCGTATATCTGAGGATATTTAAATGTTTTTGACATTTGACGTTTAATATATAGCCCAGTCCCTATTTCTTTGGTGATGCAATAAAAAAAAGCTAAATATGAGATTCATTCATCTACTATTCCCCGGTCCCTGATTTCCAGTGCACTTTGGGCGAGAAGCAGGGATAGCATCCATCTCACAGCAACACAGGGGGAATTAAGATTATTCAATTGCATGTTTTTGGGATTGTGGGCAAAACCGTAGTACCTGGAACCTTCTACCTGGAATGCCACTGTGCTGCCCACTAAGAGATACATATCATATTCAATATAAATTTATAATATTAGAAGATATTAACTGCTCCTCCTTTTATTAGGTTATAGATGATGTATTTGCAGGGCGACACTGTGGCGCATTGGTTAGAACTGCAGCCTGTCACTAAGAAGGTTGTTTCTTGGAGGTTGCCTGCTCTCACCGTGCTTGCGTGGGTACTCCAGATTCCCCAACGAGACCAAAAACATTTGGCTCCAATTCTAGAGCCCAGTAGCGCATTATTTGTGACAATTTATATTCTTACAAAGACTCTCCTCATCAAGAACATCATACAATATTTACTTTCGTCTCCCAAAACCTGTCCCCAAACCCAAGCAACTGCAATTGGCAGCGATGGCACATGTTGAATTGTGGACATACAAAATCAGCACAAGCTCCTTTTTGGTATCATTTATTGCCGTTCATCACAAACGTTCCACTAAATTGAGTGCTTCCGTAGAACATAGGGAACTGTTGCAGCTTGCACACAATAGCCATGTTTCCATCCAAACATGTGAATTAAATTTATGGGCTAAACTGGAACATTGTACAAAATATTTGCAAAAAAAGTACTGCTTCCATCCAACGAGCCCAGGAGAACAATTGTCACTTCCTGATAAACTAGTGCCAAATATAAAAAAGAAAAATAACTTAGAACACGGATAAAACGCAATATACACTGTCATAGTTTCCTGCCTTTTCTTCTCGTTTTGCTTTATTTTTCAACGTTCTCCATTTTCTTTGTGATCGTTTGGCTTAAAGCTCAACTTTAAATGTACAATTGGCTTGCCACATCCATCCGGATTTTTCCGTTCTGCGTTTTTCTTCTCTTCATTGTCTTCGTGCGTTTCCCTGATCATTTCCACCTGTTCAGTTGTTGGCACATCATTTGTCCCGGTGTTCTCTGTCTAGTGCTAATTATCTGTTCTATATTTTACCCAGGTCTGCCTGCGAGCAGCGCGGGTTTATTGTAGCATTTTGCGACTCTGAACGTGAGTTTGGTCCCGGTCCGTGTTTGCGCCTTCCAGGCTATATCTATGTAAAGATTAATTTTCTGGCCTCGTTTATTTCTTAGTTTAGTTATAGCTTGCTCTCCTTTGGAGAAAGTTTTAGTTTAAGATAGGTTTTCCTTCCCCCGTGGAGGTTTTACTTTGTACTTGGTGAATAAAATCTTTAAGCTCCTGCATTTGAGTTCTCTGTCTCGAGTTCCTGACAGAATAAACCCGCCACTTCGAGAACTCCATGTCGAGAGCTTAAGATTTTTTTTCTTCATCACCTTGTTTTTTGAACGTTCCTGCCGTTGTCTGCTGGCCACAATGTCCGGTGCTAACCGAGCGCGGAGAGATGCAGTTGGCAAGAGGAGCCCTGACAAGCTGTTATGGAAGGAAGTTTCTAAACTCCCATACAACACTGTGCTAAACCCCAAGGTGTTTGTTTCCCCCACCGATGAAGACCACTTGCCGTCACCCCCAGTCCCTTCTGTCGACTGGTCTGATTGGGTCGATCTGAGTGTGGAGCCAGAGTTCCAGTACACAGAAGCCCTAGATCCCCGGTGCTTTTCAGAGTCCGCGGAGGCCCCTTGGAACATTCCTCTCACCACTGAAGAGGAGGACACAGTGAGCGACTCAGAGACCATGCTCAACGGTCCTGCATCATACCTCTCCGAGTCCTCTGAACGACGATCCCCCTATTTCCCGTCTCCCTATCCTGTAAACCGTCATTGGAAGGAACCTATTGATCTCTCCAAGGAGGATGACCGCATCTGTTCCGTCCTGGCGCTTGCTGATTCCCTTTACAATCGTTTGGGCCCGTTACGCATCGATGAGGGTAGGAGTGTCTGGACCATGTCGTCGCCTCCAAGCATCGAACCGGTGCTTTCCCGTAGCCAGCGCAAGAGGAGAAAGAAGAAGCTTCGAGCGGCCTCTCTGGAACCCTCAGAGTTCAAGTCTCAGCCTTCTACTGATCCCTCTCACCTACCTGATGCCCTTCCTCTGCTATCTACTCCTATGATTGTCCCCGAGGTGCGAGAACCATGCCAGAAGGTCCTTGTGGAGGAACGCTCAGTCTCCCCAGATAAGTCCGGGTCTTCCCCTCCGCCTATGGAGCCGGTCGGTTTCTGTGACCACCTCACTGTATTATTAAGGGGGATTGATGAGCTACAGGACAGCATGTCTTGTCTAAAAGCTGCTGTCACACAACCATCGCCTGTCTCCATCGCCCAGGAGGGCGTTCCTTGCCCATTGTCGTCTTCCTTTAATTTATCTTTAATGGTCCCCATGGAAGCTTCCGTTCCTGTCTGTCTGCCAACCCTCCAAGACTTAAAGTTAGATATAAGTAATGAGTCCCGCAGCTCTCCTCGTGAGAGAGTTCCCTTCCCTGACCTGCTTATAGCAACGGATTGCCCATCATCAGATTGTCTGTCCCGTGAGGTTGGCACCGTTGTCAGGCAGTACATGCCCTCTCCAGAGACTAATTCTGAAGCTGACCTAAACCTCGGTTTACCCGCAGTCGTCTGGGAGGACAATAACCATGTTTGTATTACTCCTGACCCCGATCCCCAGGAGGTTTCCAGCACCCCTTTGGATTGCCAATTTTATTTAGTTATTTCTGAAATTAGAGCTCCATCTCTTAATGTGACAGAGGATTCTATGTTTATAGGACTCTTGTTGGTTTCTTCTTCTTTAGCTCTTTTTATTTTTTGTGAGTTTTATTTTTGTATTGTTTTTCTTACGGAGATCGAGCATGAGCTCTCTCAGTCAGCGCAGTCTGAGCTCAGGGGTTTCTCAGGCTGGTTGGCGTCTGTCGCTACTCTCATGTTGCCAGCGCTTCCCGGACGCCTTAGTCTGTGCCCGCCAACGACTCGTCTTGCACTACCCGCTCCCCCTGCTCGCCTGTTTTTGTGTGCCCCTAAAACTTGTATAGCTCTCCCGGCTCATTCTACTCATCTGAGCTGTGTCGCGCCTCCAAGACTGCCGTGTTTAAGTACACCTGCAGTTTTAGCTCCCCTTATTTTGTTTCCCAGGTGCCAAAGCACGTTAACTAGGCGTCGGAGTTTATGTGCGCGCACTACTCTGGTTTTGTCATTAAATAGTTCATTTTATCCAAGGTTATGCGCTCCTCCTATGCCTCGGTGCCCAGTTACGCCCCCAGCTCGAGTAGTGTATTCAGAGCTTTCTGTGCACAACAAGTGTTTGCCATCCAAGCTTATGGATGTGTGTGCGTCCACGGCTTTTGTATCCCTCAGTGATCTCTCGCTGTTCCTGAGCCTTAGTGCCCCAGGTCAGTCCCCGCACACAGGCACTACTCCGGTTTCCCAACCTGAATGGTCAGCACGCTTGCCCTTATGCAAGCTTCTGTGGTGTTTGTGCGACGCTATACCCACATATTCTTCGTTTCGGCCTGCCCAATGTCTGTGTCCTATTCTACCTACAGTTATTCTATCTCTCCTCAAGTTATCTGGTTCAGTTAATTTTGGGTTATTTAGATGTCCGGGTAGTAGTAAATCTAGTGTTTATTTGACTATGTTTGAATCCTTTTTTTTTTTTTTTCTGTTCGGGCAACCTGAGTCTTCTCTCTACATGCAGTACCACGTACCAGAACCACTCAAGACCTCACACTGTAAGACACACTTGCTCAAATCCTTCAATCAAGTTGTGTCTCAGCTAGACCTCTGGATTACTGTGCTGAAGTCTGGATCCCTAATCATCACCACTGCCCACAGTTCTGAATCTATTCACAGGATCTCCTCTAAGCCCTTTTCAGTCCCTGCCATCTTCCACCTTCTCGTCAACAGGGAGGAGGACCTGCTGGCCTCTTTGGTTTTTCTGCCAATTGTGCAGTGGTTGCTTCCACCAGCCCCACCTTGGTCCAAGCCAGACCCATCTATCGGCAGGGAGGTTCCAGCTGCTTTCCTGGCCCCTATTGCGGACCCAACCTTATTTGGACTTTGATTTCATTCTTGGTCTAGGGTCCTGTTTGGCTGTGTTGTCAGTAATATTTCCATTTGTTTGGCCTCTTTTGTTTCTCATGTCTTGCCTGTGTTTTCTCTCTGTCAGCTTTTGGGATGTCTGGTAGCCATCCCTTAAGTGGGGGGCTCTGTCATAGTTTCCTGCCTTTTCTTCTCGTTTTGCTTTATTTTTCAACGTTCTCCCTTTTCTTTGTGATCGTTTGGCTTAAAGCTCAACTTTAAATGTACAATTGGCTTGCCACATCCATCCGGATTTTTCCGTTCTGCGTCTTTCTTCTCTCCATTGTCTTCGTGCGTTTCCCTCATCATTTCCACCTGTTCAGTTGTTGGCACATCATTTGTCCCGGTGTTCTCTGTCTAGGGCTAATTATCTGTTCTATATTTTACACATGTCTGCCTGCGAGCAGCGCGGGTTTATTGTAGCATTTTGTGACTCTGAACGTGAGTTTGGTCCCGGTCCGTGTTTGTTGCGCCTTCCAGGCTATATCTATGTAAATATTAATTTTCTGGCCTTGTTTACTTCTTAGTTTAGTTATAGCTTGCTCTCATTTGGAGAAAGTTTTAGTTTAAGATAGGTTTTCCTTCCCCCGTGGAGGTTTTACTTTGTACTTGGTGAATAAAATCTTTAAGCTCCTGCATTTGAGTTCTCTGTCTCGAGTTCCTGACAATACACAGCCATGTCATCTTGCATTTGGAGGCGTGAGGCTTTTTAGGAATACAGCCGGTCAAGACTTTGGACCAAAACAACATTTCAGATTTTGCGCAATGAAATCTGTCAGTTTGTCTATTAAAGCTAAGCCCAGTTCTGACTGAAAAATGATTTATAAATGCGTAAACGCATTTCCAATGGAGTTTATGTGCATTTAAAAAGAAAAAAGTTTATCCTACGCGGTTGTGCACATTATTTTTAATGCAAAATTCCAAAATGCTCATAAAAATGGATGGAAACACAGCTAATGAAAACAATACTGCATGCAGTGTTGTTACAAAGCAAATACAAGACAGAGAGAATTTTCTCAAGCTGCGTGTTTATTATTAATAAACTATTTTAGTTTATTTCACTGTATTATTCCCTGTGGGTTAAACAAATGTAATATTGGGCATATATTAATAAACTTTGTTTCCATTAGATGTGAATGAACAGAGCAGAGGGCACACTTTTAATGTCTTTTTATATTATTATTTCAAAACATTCCATATTTTGGATGAGCTGGTATTGGGAAAATAATAGCTATTTGTTTCAGATGTACTTCTGAAAGTATTTAATAAGGGAAAATGATTGGTTCCCAAAGCCGCTTGTTATCCAGGGCGCCCAATCACACTCACAGTTTATCACTCCAGCTGTACTGATGCGAAGGATTACTTCATGCTGACAGGTCATGAGTGATGAGACGGTCCACGTGACGAGCACAAGAACAGAGTGAGCACTAAAATTAAACGTGCTGATGCCAAACTCCCGATGAGTCCCCTGACCGGTGCTTAATATGAGCAGACTGATAAACACAGCCATCGGATTTTAAATGAAAGCTTTCTCGAATGAGAAGCCATAAATTACTACTGTGGTGAAAATACAAAATGCTCATGTATCACTTTCATTCTGAACAGCACCCTAAATTAGTTTGTACAGTCGCAATTCCATTAATGGATGAGCAGAAAGTTAATTCTGGTTTAACTGGGAAATGTAATTAGTCAAATGCTTGAATAATTTAAATTAGTATCTAATGTTCCAGTCACTGTAGTGATTGATATTATGATAGCAATCCTGTTTAAAGCCCAGATTAGTGAGTCAAGTCAAACATCTGTCAGCTCTGCCATGTATCATCAGCAGTAGCTACCGTTGGAACGACCACATGACTTTAATTAAAGAAAGATCTTTATGCAGTAAACATTGGCACCAAAATCTGCTGTTTTTTTTTTTTTTTTTTTTTTTATCTGCAAGCTCTTCAGTTCTGCAGACATGGGCATATGTTTCATTAAGATAACATTATCTTAACATAACATTAAAACTTTAATGAAATGTACTGGGTTCTAAACAGACAAGTTTCTTGCCAGAATTAAACATTGTCAAGTCAAAATGAAATGTTTTATTTAGCACTTTTATGCAGATGCTTCACAGACGGATGAGCTAGTAGGGCTGAAACGATTAGTCGACATTGTCGACAACATCGACAATAAAAAATTGTCGACAAATATTTGTGTTGTCGAGTAATTGTTTGATGTCATGTTACCTAATGTAAGGGTCACATGTCGCGATTTGAGCGCTAGAGTCTGATGCAGCCCTCACGAATGCTACTGCAGTAGAAGAAACTCAGCGTGAATTATGATGGAGTTCAAACGAGTCCGACCGAGTAAGGTTTGGGAAAGTTTTACTAAACTTAATCAAAAATGCTGTCTTGTGCAATACATGCGAGGCAGAACTTGCTTTTCACGGGAGCACAACATGCATGTTGGAGAACTTAAAGAGGAAGCATCACAGTGTTGTGCCATTTTTTGACTCCCCGGCAGATTCCGACTCCCCTCTGCGTGAACGTGATTGCACAGACTAAACCAATGAGAGTTCAAATAATGTTTACTCGTGAAGACGTTTTGATTTTTATTTTGTTTATATGCCACGTAGATGCCAAATTTACTTGTAACACATTGTTCAACTATAAATATTGTTTAAAAAGTTTAAAAGAATGCAATCGCCTAAAGCAAGTTGCTTACAGCAGTGAATATTGTAATACCGGTAATTTATGAATGTACAGCATTACACAAACTTTAGATGTTTATATTTTATTTGCGTATTCATTAGAATAATTAACATTTAACGTAAAAAGAAGGATTAAACAAAGTAAAAAATCGTTGATATAAAATAAAAAGCTATATAAATCCATTCACATTATGGGAAGAAAACTTGTCCCACAATGGGGAATGTTCATTTTAATAGGGTTAACCAACAATTATTAATGCTGCTGTCAAGATATGTTCACATTCAACTTTCTTTTTGTCTGTAATGCAGCTAATTATTTATTTTTTTCTATTGAATTAGAACTATCTAATCTAATAATCAATAGATTAATCGATTACCAAAATCCCATTCCCATTGGTTGCAGCCCTATGAGCTAGTATGAGCATGTTTGGTGAAACAGAATGGCTGTATGTTTTCTGGCCAGTATTTAAATAACATTTATGGGTAAATAATCCAGTTTTAATGTTTTAGAATTTTTAATTATGCATCTTGTTATCATCCAACATCCTCCCACTCTTCCCTTGGTATACGGTTTTGCTGTGTATAATAAAAAAGCTGCTACGAGTTGCGCAGTCCTGCCACAAAATGATTGATGAGTTCATTAATGATAAAAAATGATTAAATGAATGAATAGGTCTAAACAAACAAAATAATTTCATAAATACAATGAATTGTGACAGGGTGCAGGCTGTAATGAGCATTGCCAGGTGTACCTCAGGCTTTTGAGCAAGTTTAGAGCTTGTTTCCGCTACAGTGCATAAGGTTGGGGTTCCTGGAGCAGACACTCCTGAGCTTGATGTGATTTATGAACATTGTGGCTTTTTCTTTTTCATTTTTTGCACTATTTTAAAACATGTGGGGCTTGAACTGTATCTGTGTGTCCGTTTCTCTCTCGCCACCCGAACAGAATAAATAGGCATAAATAAACAAAGAGTCTGTCGGCAAGTCACAAATTTGCAGAGTGTCACTAAATGATTATCTGCAGCCAATGAGAGAGCCACATCCAGAGGGCTTGCAGAGATACAAAGAGCAATATAAACAGTGTTTCAAAAAGGGTTTCTTTTCTGTTTATTTGGACCTAATAAAAGAACTAAATGAATTGTGCTGCAGTCTGGCCCACAAGACCTAGTGCAGTTTTCAAGTCTTGCACAAAGCAAAAGGGTTTACACTAACTAAACCTAGGAAAACAAAAAAGCTAACAAGGAAGAAGGTACTTCTTTCCCCTCCTACCTTGTGCCCTAAATCAAAATAACAGAATTTCTCAAATATGAGAGAACAGAACAGAATCTCAAAAGGTTGGAAACACAATTCGACTGACTGTGTGGTCACACTATAAAAAAAAACTAATTGACTTGAATGGGATCACTTGCAAAATAGCTTTGTCAAACCGCAGTCACACTACTCCTAAACCATGCACAATTTCACCACACACGAATGCGTGCGTTATGCCCCTCCCCAAAAAAACATCGACATTTAAAAAATAAACAATTCACTATATAACTTTATAGTGTTCTAATCTATTTTCAAGCAATAATGACCTCTTAAAATGTACATTTGCTTCATATTGACGGATCCAAAAAGGTAGCGAACTTGAAAAGGGTGGCTCAACACGCTTTGTGTGACCTGATATCGCAGGTCAAAGCTGAAATTTCTATCAGAGTGGAATCAGACCACGTAGATGGGAACTTCCACTTTTGCATCGCCGAATGCGATCAATGGAATTTTTTCTCATAGTTTGCACCATTTGACTCATCTTCCCATCAACCAGTCACCAGCATTCCCATAAAAAGAAACTCCAATTCCCAGCTGCCTTTGTCTTGTGTTGATGTAAAATGCCTACTGTGTCCTGGATGCCCTGTGGAGTATCCACAGTTTTTTGGCAAGAATATCTTGTTAAACCACTTTCTTGAATTCTCCTGGATATCACTATTCTTTGGATAAAGGAGTTTATTCAAGGACTCTGTATCTCTGTGTTTAGCTACTCCTGGTTTGAAATTTCTCAGTGGTCCTCCTTGTTTGAATTAATTACCACTATTTCTTGGAGTTCACCGTCTAGCCCGTTAACCACAAACCTACTTGGATACTTACCTGGACCTCCAGCTGAAAGACTGTTGGGTGAAATCAGTAGACTGAAGATTGATGAGTGTTCAAAAAAACTACCTATGCTTTTATCGTTATATCGACAAGATGTCATGCTTTCATTTCGTTAATAAACAATAATATTGATAATTGATAATCTCGGTAAAGAACGGCCATTCTAACCACAAGTCATTTGAAACAAATGCAGACTGAACACATTTGCTAAAGGATTCCAATCTTTAATTTTGTGTACATTTAGAATTATTTATATTAGATCATGTGTCCAAATTTAGATGGAAAATGGCTAATGAAGGGGCGGGATCTTGTTCACTTACTTCACATGTAAGGGGCCTATGGCACAATAGTTTGACAGAAGAATTGGTGCAGACTCTATAGTAAAGTGGTCGATGAACTGAAACGTCAGGGTGAAGTAACTGAGCTGCAAGACAAAGCTCTTGATTAACCAGTCAATCTACATTCCTACCCTCACCTATGGCTATGAGCTCTTGGTCATGAACGAAAGAATGAAATCCCACAGGGTGGCTGGATGCTTCCTTAGAGATAGGGTGTTTATGCATTTGTTTCAGATGCCTGTTCAGGTAACCCGAGCACAAACTCTTCCCAGGAAGGTCACTGGCGAGCCTCAAACCGGCAACCTTCTAACTAAGAGGCCACAGTGCTACCCACTGTGCCACCATGCACCCTCATATACATCATGTTTATTTATTTCATACATTTGATGGTTGGTTCTAAATAGCACCTTTGAAGTTTTAAATGTCATAAAAATGTCCCCCTATGATTACGAGCCACAAAAACATTTGATTCTATATAGAACCTTTTATTAAGTGTACATGGTAGGTACTGCACTGTTTAAAATTAATGTTCAGAGTGCACCCAATGGATGCTGTTCTTTTAAGAGTTTTCAAAGTTATTCACATTAGACATTTCTGAGGAAGGGATCATGTTTATATACAGTGGTACCCCGAGATACGAATGCTTCGAGTTACGAAATGTTCGAGATACGAAAGGTCTCGCGGGAAATTTTTTGATACGAAGAAACGAAGATACAAAGAAAAATTCAAGATACGAACAATAACAAACATTTCTGCTCTATTTTCCATTTGCTTCCGCGTCCTTGCGCACCTTTCTCCCTTTGTCAAAAGTGTGCTATAAGGGACTGATATGCCTTAAAACACTTTAAATCAGTTTTAAAACCGAGCGAAACATAATGTATAGATTGCCAATAATGTACTATAACAAATGTTAGAGTCATGGTGTTATAAAAAAGAAATAACGTTTATAACGTGGAAAGTACTGTCCCTGTGACACGTTCTCAGAAGCGTCTCTCTCCATCCCTTCTCGGGATTCTTTATGCTTGGGCTTGAAACTGTGTTGGTGTTAGTAATTCGTGAAATATCTCGAGAAAGTTAACTTTCATACGTAGTGCCGTAATGTTTTCTGCATCCGTTCCACCTCAAAGTAAGATTTCACAAATTTTGTACATTTTACTTATTTACCTTATGTTTTATTATTATTTATTAAACTAAAAATTTGTAGATTTAAAGATTGAAGAAACGTTGCTTGATTTTTCTTTGGTTTTCCATTTTTTCTTCTACTTATACTATTGTTTCTGAGTTCAGTTGCATGGATTAGGCGTTTTACATGAAAAACTTGCTTTGAGATACGAATTGTTCAAGATACAAATGCCACCCTGGAACGGATTATATTCGTATCTCGGGTACCATTGTATCAGCTACACAATTTTGTATTTAATAGAGAAAAGGAAAAATTGGACCAATAACTCTGAGGGAAAGAGAGATGGCTGGCACATAGACTGAAGCTTGTGACCTTTCTATAACAGAAGAATTTTTACATTCTTAAACCAGCCTATAGCTGCTCATCTGGTTTAGTTTTAAGTAGGACTGGGTATCGTTCAAAAATGTTCGATACCGATACCCTGAAATCGATACCGGTTCCGAACGTTACTTTATTTCGATACTTTTATTTTAAGATATAGATTTTAACAAGATTACAATGGGTTACCCTCGGAAAACCACAAAAATGTTGCGCATGCACCAATGAACAAATCCTTCTCCAACACGACCTACAGAGTCACATTAACGATTCGTTTAAAAAAAAGGAATCGTTCTTGAACGACACATCACTAGCCACATTAGAATACATGGCGGGCCACATCTGGCCCGCGGGCCTCGAGTTTGACACATGTGCCTATCAACTTAGCTAGGTATTTAAAGCCATCGGAACCGTACATAACGTTACACAGCATACGTTAGTCCGAAACACGATTAAATAAATTGACCCCCACAAACTTAAACTTAACTTTAACAGTACACAAGCATGAAGCGCTAAACGTTAGCTGATTTTGTATCTGTTTACCTGCCGGAGCAGCCATCGCGCCGGTATCTTCATCAGTCACGGAGGACGACGCTTGTGTTGAGCATGTTGTTGGAGGCTTTGAGTCAGGAAAATACTGAGAGGATGATGATGATGATTATGATGATGGTGACTGCACCAGCGTGATCTATTAAAATTAACACGGATAAATTAATTCCGTGTACTGTCAGGTGTTTCATCATATTTGACATGTTGTCAGACTTGATAACTTTTTTACAAATATTGCATCGTACGCTGTTGCTGTCAATTTTGGCATAATGTAGCCATACTTTTGATCGCTTAAAAATAGTTTTAAAGTGTAACGTACATTAAAGGCTCACCTCACATTTGACAAGCTCTGGGCGAGTGGGGGTAGCTGCCATAAACGTGATTTTCAAGGCAGCTTCACCGCGGCCAATCACCAGCATTTGATCCGGGCACATTAAGGATGCCACATGTTTTCTAGCTCACTGACATTAACAAGATTATACCCTTAGGTATCGAAATTTGGTATCGAACGAAAATGATTTTTTCGATACTCTTTAGTATCGAGACGATTCGGTCGGTGCTTAAAAAAGTACCGAACTCGATACCCAGCCCTAGTTTTAAGTTGGTTGTTATCCATGTTATGTGATACCAGAAACTCATGGAGCCGTGCTGCTCTAAACCCTAATGGCATAACATCTGAAATGGGTGTTTTTCAAAGGTAAGGTAATGCAAAAACATCAGCATCAGCCCAGATTTGTTTCATGCCATTTAATCTGGAGTTAGGTCCATAGGGGCTTCTTTTCGTATCTTTTAAAGTGGTGAAGTGGAAGATCTGTCCACTTCACCTGAAGGAATCAATATGAGGCCGGGGAAGCTTAGGCTAGGAAATGATTTGCCCTCTTTAAAACGGATGCAAGAGCTGATGTGTGCTGTTGCCAGGCGATGTGACCTTTCGTTTAAAAGAGAACAGGAAGTGTACAAGGGACATTTGGTTTCTCCGAAGCCTGCACAAGTCTATGTTTGTGTTAGATCTTATAAAGCTTTCACATGAATGCACATGTAGTCTCCTAGAAGATGCAGTGTTTTTGGCAGTTTATTTAATCCAGGGCTTATGGCAACAGAATAGAACAAGGGTACAAAACTTCATTAATATGCAATGATACATTTCCACTTTGTTCATTTTTATATGCAAACATATTTAACAAAACATGTGAGATAGGTATGTGTTTCATCTGTGTGTGCTCTTGTGCACATAAAGTCTTTATTCTGCTTGGTTTGTTAAGCTCCTGTTAACACAAGGCCAGATGATGTGTAGAAGCACCTGCCAGAGTGATGTAGCGTTGCCATGGAGATTGCATCCAGTTTTCCTGTCAGCCATGCACTGTGAGGGAGGCAGATGGTTCGTTCACACATCCTGTTTGGTTATTTATTTCATTAATTTAATCAAGAGCAAATTTAGAAAGCCTTGTTAAGTGCATAGCTTTAGATTTAAATAAAACTTACTGCAGATTACACTTAGAAAAAACAATATTTTGCTAAAAGATGTTCGAAGCCCAATTGAAGTGTTCTTGTTTTCAAATGATTAATGAAGTCAGCCTCCAAAATGAATCACTGTCTCATTTTTGCATAACTTATTACATTATACCCAGGCATCTGTCCAAATGACAGTTAACTATTTTAAATTAAGCTATTTTATCAGTGTATTGGAAATGAATATACTACGTTTTGCCATAGACGTTCAAGTGTTAACATTGTAAATGAGGTAGCGCTGCTTAACTGAATGCCCTGCGATGGACTGGCGACCTTTTTAGGGTGTTCCCCCGCCTCTCGCCCGATGTGCACTGGAGATGACCCCAAAAGGGAATATCAACATTCTTATTCATTCTTATTCAACATAACATTCTTAACCTAAGATTTCCTCACCCCAAAAGGTAATATCACATATTTGCATTGACCTAACATGAAACTTTTCATGCTTGTCAAGTATTTGTTATGGCTCCAAGCTAAATTGAGCTCTTACAGACTGCTAGTCATCTTGAGATTCTTAAATTTTCTAATAATTGGCAAAAAACAAGGTTACTTCCTACCAGCTGTTTGCTATTGTGCTATAGCCTATCCCAGTCTTGTGCAGGTCTACAGTTTTGTCTTTAGTGATCTTAGTGAGTTCTTGAGTCTTCTTTTCATGAATCTTGAAGTGGTCTTCTTTTCTAATGTTTTGGAGTCATTACACTATACCCCAGCCTGAGTTCAAAGTGAAGATAACAATTCATGGCAATTGCCTTTATCAATTTTTATTTAAAAGTACAGTGCAGAGACAGGAAGCAATGAAGGAGAGACTGGGAAGGGCTGGGAAAGACACAGAGATTCAAACCCGCATCGCCACGGATGGCTTCATGGCAACCACACAGTTTACCCTAGAAAACAGCTTCAGTAAATTGAAGACATTGGAGTTGGTTTATTTAATTTATAGTGACAAATATTATGTTATATACCAAATTCCAACCAAAACTCTTACAGCTTTGGTAAATGATAAATACATTAGAGTTGGTTTATATAACTTATAGTGACAAATATTATGTTATATACCAAATTCCAACCAAAACTCTTACAGCTTTGGTAAATGATAAATACGTTGGAGTTGGTTTATATAACTTATAGTGACAAATATTATGTTATATACCAAATTCCAACCAAAACTCTTACAGCTTTGGTAAATGATAAATACGTTGGAGTTGGTTTAAATAACTTATAGTGACAAATATTGTTATATACCAAATTCCAACCAAAACTCTTACAGCTTTGGTAAATGATAAATACGTTGGAGTTGGTTTAAATAACTTATAGTGACAAATATTATGTTATATACCAAATTCCAACCAAAACTCTTACAGCTTTGGTAAATGATAAATACGTTGGAGCTGGTTTAAATAACTTATAGTGACGAATATTATGTTATATACCAAATTCCAACCAAAACTCTTACAGCTTTGGTAAATGATAAATACATTAGAGTTGGTTTATATAACTTATAGTGACAAATATTATGTTATATACAAAATTCCAACCAAAACTCTTACAGCTTTGGTAAATGATAAATACATTAGAGTTGGTTTATATAACTTATAGTGACAAATATTATGTTATATACCAAATTCCAACAAAAACTCTTACAGCTTTGGTAAATGATAAATACGTTGGAGTTGGTTTAAATAACTTATAGTGACAAATATTATGTTATATACCAAATTCCAACCAAAACTCTTACAGCTTTGGTAAATGATAAAAACGTTGGAGTTGGTTTAAATAACTTATAGTGACAAATATTATGTTATATACCAAATTCCAACCAAAACTCTTACAGCTTTGGTAAATGATAAATACGTTGGAGTTGGTTTAAATAACTTATAGTGACAAATATTATGTTATATACCAAATTCCAACAAAAACTCTTACAGCTTTGGTAAATGATAAATACGTTGGAGTTGGTTTAAATAACTTATAGTGACAAATATTATGTTATATACCAAATTCCAACCAAAACTCTTACAGCTTTGGTAAATGATAAATACGTTGGAGTTGGTTTATATAACTTATAGTGACAAATATTATGTTATATACCAAATTCCAACCAAAACTCTTACAGCTTTGGTAAATGATAAATACGTTGGAGTTGGTTTATATAACTTATAGTGACAAATTATTAAGTTATGACTTTTTATGTCACTGACCCCCCCAAAGCAACTCTACTGTTTACCATAGCACATTTTACTCTCTTATTCCATCAGGGTGTATTCATCAGGGTTGAGTATTCCGGGCAGGGGCAGAAGGAGTTCCCATTCAGGTACTAACAGCCTCTTACTAACCCCTCTCTTGGGTTTAGTGCCGACCTGTCTGGATGAACTTCGGGCATGGCACGTTGCAGAGGCTCCCATTCAGTCGGTCTAAGCCCCACTAACGTCTCCGGGACCGACTGAAAGGGAACGTCTAGGTTACTTGCGTAACCCCACGTTCCCTGAATAGGGAACGGAGACGTTACCCTTACGCCATGCCCTAGAAGTCATGGATCTGAGGTAAGCTGGGAGGTAAATGGGTCCAGCTCCTCGGAAAATTCCATACTGGTAGCGTAGGCACGCCCGGCTTTATACCCGGCTGATTGCTAATCAATCACCTATGCCTGCAAATAATTTGCCCGTTGATATGTTCGTCAGTCGCTCTCACAGTGATTCGCTCCCATTCAGTCGGTCTAATCCCGACTAACGTCTCCGTTCCCTATTCAGGGAACGTGGGGTTACGCAAGTAACCTAGACGTTATAATGGCCATTGAAAATAAACAGGAAAAAGCAATGAAAATGTCTTCGAGATCTGGTCACAGCAAAAATAGATTCTTTGACCTTAGCTGAATAAATTTGCCAGTTTCGGCTTTCGACCAGTTGCTGTAGTGATATTCCCACACCACGAAACAAAATGACAAATCGGTCAAACAGACAATAAAAAACCAGTGAATAAATGCCAGACCTTCTCTGGGAAAGTCCGGCTCAGTGAGACTACAACTGCTGTGATTGGATATTGATGACACAGTTAAAAAGAGTACAATCCTCAAAGATATATATTTTGAAATCAAAATTGCGACCTCCATTGAAAGGTAATTTGGATTATGATTTGACATTGCTCCAAAGTTAACTGGTCCAGATACAGATCGGAGTCCGCCGATCGAGTACCCCGTACTTATAGTGACAAAGGGAGTATTGTATTGTGATACTGACCAACCTGATTTTACCATAGCAATCATTCGATAGATCACAGCTAAAGGAAAATCCGAGAGGCACGGGGGTTGGTTTATATTACTCATATTGTCATAGGCAACTTTGTATGAAGTCAGTGACTCCTCTATAGCAACCAAACATTCTACCTTGGTAACCACTCCATTTTGCAAAAAAAAGGCTTTTAAATGGCCCTTTTACAAGCAAACATCAAAGATTGTGCATTAACTTTAGCCATCGTGTGCTAGGTGTTATGCTAGAATCTAGCTAGACCTAATATATAATACCCTAAGACTTATTTCTAGCTTATTTCCAAAGTTCTAAATAATTGAACTGTAATATTTAAGCATATGCTTGATTTGTTGTCATGAGGATGGCAGGTGCTGTATCTGTGATCTGAAAACCATTCAATGCTCTGGGATCTTATTTACAGAACAGCACAGCTTAGATTAATGATTATGTTTTGCTGTTTATAGCAAGCCATTAAGTATGTCAGCATAATTCCACATTCCCTCCTGCCAGGCGGCTGGCATCAGACACTCCACATACTGTATACAGAGGCATTGTGATAATTGTATACAATTATAGGCATCTTAAACAGCACTTTCTAACATCTGACAGTTTACTTGTAGCAAATTCGCTTCACTCAACTCAGTTTAATATTAATCGTAAAGTAATATAAAGAATCTGAATTACCAGTGATTCGTCAGCCATTTCACAACCATTAAGACGTGTTTTTAGTTTTTAAAATTACATTGCTCAGTTCTTGATTCATTGCTAGGTTGTTGGCAATAAATCAAGCTGGTTCAGGTTTAACAATGTTACCAATATTGAGGCAGAATCAGCCTTGATAATGATCTCTGATATTATTGGGAATGAAATGCAATTTGTTGGATATTTTAATTTGTTTGTGTGACTAATGAAATCAAGTAAAATGCAACTCAATGGATTGATTGTGTGCCGAATGCAATGGTGTCTATGTAAAGGATGACCACTATTAATTATTGAATTATTTAGTAATTTTTTTATGAAAGATCTAAATAAAATAACAGTTAATAGGTGGAGGATTAGGCAGATACATGAATGAAAAAAGTATTAAATAAGTACACTTTAATAGCAAATATAGACAAGGAGTACAGAATACTCTAAGGTACATAACATCAAATACAAGGAGGCAACAAGGGAACCAAAAGGGCTTAATCACACAGGGGGAACAGATTTAATCTGTAAATGCGTTCAAAGTTTTCGGATAAAAAGTCGAGATCAGGTCCTTGAGATTTTTTAATCACTCAATATTTAGGATGTCAGTATTGCTCAGTATTCGAGAGCATACTGTTATTATTTAGGCATGTTATATAGTGTACTGTTTATCTTTTAATGACACTGTTTTTTTGGCAAGCTCATAATACGGAGAAAATACGGATTGTTCAGGAGTTACATGTCCCCAATAACTCTGTAATGAACATATTGGTACTTCTGTTTCCATGAGCTATGTGCTCTACTGTCTAGCATCTGTACCCACTATAAACACATGGCCATTGAACACATATTTGAATACCATAAAATATATTTGGTGAAAACAAATCCATACAACACAGGACTGGAGAGCATGAGAGATGAGAGACACAAAACAGCTATGTTGGTGCTCAATTATCAGGGTTCAATCACTATAACAGTTAAAGCCAAGACTAAAAGCCTTTACAAATTAAGGATGATATGAATTAACATTTTGAAAAGACGAACACAGTGGTACCTCGAGATACGAAAGCATCAAGTTACGAAATGTTCGAGATACGAAAGGTCTTGTAGGAATTATTTTGCTTCTTGATACGAAAAAAAATGTCACAATATGAAAAACACCAACAGTTTTGCTTGCTTGTACAGATTAGGCGTTTTACATGTAAAACTTGCTTCGAGATATGAAATGTTCGAGATACAAAAGCCACCCTGGAACAGATTAATTTTGTATCGCGGGGTACCACTGTATTTCATACCTTAGTGTTTCCCCTAGGATCATGGCCTTGGGCGGAGGGGGGGGGGGTTGTAGTGTTATGGGTGGTGCGGCAAAACACTCACACAAACTATTCCCAAAAATGATTTATGCAGCTCGGCAAACTAGTCACAGATCAGTCATGTTGGTTACATTGGTTGTTGTGAATGTGGGTTAGTGCCCTAAGGGGGAGCAGGCCAGTCCCGCAGGCAGAAAGAGAGAGATGCTCACTCATTCTGGTCTGAAAGCAGGTCATTGAGAGCGGCTAAAATTAAAGTTCTGCAGAAAAACTACAAGAGTCGAGATGGTTCTGGATGATCAAACAGTGCAAACGTTTTACATTCTAAAATAAACTTTTATCAAATTCCTCTTAATCAATAAAAAAGGTCTGAAACTAGATGTACCTTGACATGTCATGCTGGAATCTCCATTCACGGTTCAATCAAACCCAATGGTTTTTCAATGCCCTGACTGAAGGATGGAGCCTTTTATCAAGATCTGACTGCTCATTTCTCTGTGCGGTGAAAAGATTTTAAACCTGTCCCATGCTGAATACTCCTAGGCCTCTACCCTCAGTCTAATTGGTCCCCCTTCCTATCCCAAACTGTCCTTGGTCACGTATAGGGCTGACTTCGTTACAGACCATCCCCCATCACAGGGTACAACATACGTCCTGGTGGCTAAAGATAATTTCTTGTAAGACTTTAAATTTATACCCCTCCCCAAACTTCCATCTGCTTGGAAAACTACCACAAAACTGTTCCACGAGGTTTTCCTGTACTATGGCATCATGGAGACCATAATTTCCCTACAGGGGACCACAATTTATATCCCAAGTATGGAAAGCCATTTCCTCTGCTTAGTGATACACAGTAAAATCCTAAGAGTTAAATTAACTCTACTCAGAGTGTATTTGGTCCCACTCTATATAGAGTTAAACCAACTCTGAAGGAGAGTTATTTAAATAAGTCTATTTTAACTAAACAGTCTATTTTTGTCTGTTTTTACTCTTTCTGGAGTGGACTTGGTCCCTCTCTGAATAGTTAATATTTAGTTTGCATTTTCCATGCAGATTTGGAAAAACATGAAGAAAATAGATTATTAAATTACTCTTTCTCAGAGTCGGTTTAACTCTATATAGAGTGGGACCAAATATCCTCCAAGTAGAGTTAATTTAACTCTTAGGATTTTACTGTGTATGTCTGATCTGAGAGCGATACCACTCAAGCATCTGTATTTGTGAAACAAAAAGAAGCCATAAGTAAAAAAGCTGAAGGATTAACAACAGAATGCGAAAGAGCAAAACCAGTATTCAGTCAGGTTCACTGGTTTCTGCTGATGATTATCCCCATCACACATTGGGTGACAGGATTGGTACTTCATTAACATGTTGCCTGTCCATTGCAGCACGTACAATATTTACTTCTAAGAAAAATAGTGACATGTTTATATGGAGTGCCTCAAGGATCAGTCTTTGGCCCAATACTATTCTCTATCTATAGAGATGAAATGATATCCCTCACAGATATAAAAAAAAAAACATCAAAAAGCATGCGTCCCTTGCCAATTCATTTTTAAATGATTGTCAAAACACTGATGTTTATTAAAACCTTAAATGCTGTTTAACTACAGCCTTTGCCGATGTATTTATTTTTAAAAAAACTCACACTACAATTGGTTTACTTTGGCTTCTGTTAATATAAAGCACTATATAAAAGCAATTGACTTTGCTTGGTGAGTGATTTCAGCATTTTGCATAAAACATTTTTTTTGTGATTCAGCATTTGTTATGGTGTCCTGAACCCGTTAGCCTTTCACATTAACACATTCTTCGTCCCTTCCTTTCAAACTGTCTTGACAGATGTTTTTGCTTCTTGGAAATAAGGACTTTGAATGTGATGCTGTTCAGAAATTAGCATCTTTTTCTACCATTGATGAGCTATTTTTGCACTTGAGCAGACTGTTCAAGGCATCTGGTGTTTCGCATTGCGAATGTGAATAATGATCAAAGCAGCCTCTACTGTTTCTAAAATTAGTTTAACAAAGCCATAAATATCTCAATCCTTCATAGCCACAGGAAGGGGATTGATTTGTTCTTTCAGATCTTCTGTTCTTTGGCATATCTCTCTTATTTGAAGATCTATCTGGAGCAGTGAGACAGATTAATCTGCTGCATTTCAGACTGTTTGTTTTGTGCTTTTGATGCAGTGTTGCATAATGGTCATAGTATGATTGCATTGAGTTGATAGAAAATCCTTGGTGCTTAAAACTGTGCTGGATAGATTCAATCTGGCTGCAGTGTGAGAAGATGAAAACATTGTGTCAGGGTTTGGAAAGGATTTGAGAAGCAGGTCAGTTCTGGATTCCTGTGTGTCATAAGCTGGTGTTTCTTCATAATGTGGCCTTTACTAGATTAGGACAAAAGGACAAGTCTGGTATGATCAGAAGCACAGAAAGATGTGCTTTCTCCACTAATGTTTACCTTTTTATGGAATTCTAATATTCTTTTATTTAATATTTTCCATTGTAAATATAAAAAAATGATGTCATTTGAGTTTAGTCCAATGTGTGAAAAAGAATCCAAGATTTAAATCAAAGAAAATGTTCAACTGATACATTTTTGTCTAATTGTTACTTAGCTATAGATTAAATTGAAACTAAGTGCAAAATACAATGTATAAAGTCACATGATGTCACATAAAGACGTCGTCGATGATACTGTAGACCTGTTGTGTGCATGTTCATTTCCTGTAAATTTGGGGCTTGTGATAACGTTTGAAACATACATGGAATGTTTATATTTGATTTGGAGGTCTATAACAGTACTTTATTCATGATTTTGTGGAGAGCATACATTCAATGTTAGTAAAACTAACAGGGTAGCGAAACCTACACGTGTCGCAAGGGCCTGACACCGGTGCCACAGATTACCGCAGACTGACATCAATCCATAATCCGCGTCTGAGAGCAAGATCTTGAGTCATTCTGTTAAAGCTGCTATATATTAAGATTTGTGTCAGCCTGTGGAACTGCTCCTGCTGCCAGAAGCCTTCCTACTCCTTATCGGCCCAACGACCCTAAGGGCTCACTGCAACCTCATGCAGCCTTGCCATCACCTCCCTCCACCAAGTTGACAGCTCTGCAACCCATCAGTGGTTTTAGTGCCAAGTGGCTTAGTTGCCCACTGCTTCTCCTTCATCCCTTCTAGTCCTCCAGCTCACGGAGGTTGGCCGATCCGAGTTTCCAGCTCCGGGGAGATCCTCCAGGGCTTCTGGTCCTCGTCTTGGAGGATTTGTTGGGACTCTCCACTCTATCAGCTCCACCCTGCTGGGTCTTCCTGGGGTTCTTCTCCTGCCCGGGACCCTCCGTGGTGAACTCTGGCGCAAGGTTGCACCTTTTTGGAGGGGGGTGGGGGGGGGGGGTGGTAGTGTCACGCTCCCATTCAGTGTGCAGTGATCATGGCCTTGGGGGGGGGGGGGTTGTGATGTTATGGGTGGTGCGGCAAAACACTCACACAAACACTTAATAGTGTTTATATGTTTCTTTTAATTGCAGTATACCAATATATTATAATGTCTGAACAATTACTGTACAATAACTAAACAACTGTACACTGAACTAAACATCAGATTTATTTTAATATGTTAATTATTCACAAAGTGTGCAGCTTTTGTCACTGCAGTGCATCTTTCTGGGCTTCTGAAAGAACATTTCCAGAGCATCTTGGTATGGATAGTCTGAAACTTCTGGCCCATTTATTGAGATCCGCATGCAGGCTGCAAGATGGTCCCCTTGCAGCCTATTGCGAATGTCTGTTTTGACCTGTAAATACATTAACTGTTAGGCTTTAAAAGTGATAACTGATAGTAACAACAGTAAAAATCAACTTAACATAGTGATAGTTTAAAGCAGGAAATGCCATTGTATAACTAACTAGCTAGCTATTAATTAAGCAATTTATTTATCAATTCGTTCATTCATGCTTGTGTGTATTTACTTACTTACCAAGATCAGTCTTGTACAGCCAGGGGGAGTATTTTCGCCTCTGACAGCCAAGCTGGGTCAAAACCTGTCAGGGGCAAGACATGCAGCACTTGGGCTCTTTTCTGTACTTTGATTCGAAGTAGGAAAGCTACACTGCCTCCTTGCATTTGATGTTATGTACCTTAAAGTATTCTGTACTCCTTGTCTATATTTGCTATTAAAGTGTACTTATTTAATACTTTTTTTCATTCATGTATCTGCCTAATTATGAGAGGTGCAGTGCTAGTCAAGAGGGTTCCCCTTTGGTTGACGATTCTAGGAACTCGTGTTGAAGCGGCCAGTGAGTGGCCCGTCTTATGACCAGAGAGCCCGATCCTACTGCCTATTGGTGTGAAGGAGTGCACATCCTCTGTTACAAAGCTTTTTAACATGCTTTCCAAAGCCATTTGTTGGGGATCTCCTCACTGACCCTCAGTACCTTTCTTCCCAGAAGTGCATAGCAAGCTCTCAACATTCTGGCACATACCCCTCTCTGCGAGATGCATGAGTTCGTCCATCCTCACCACACTCGATGGTGGAGCATCTAGGGAATATTTGGCGTTGCCACAGGTGGAGCAGGCTGTGGCGAAGCATTTATGCCCAGACAGAGCTGCCTCTTGAAGTCTTGTGTATCTGTCCCCTCCAAAGCTCGAACAACTTTCTCAGCCTTGATGGTGAAAGCTTATTCAGTTGCGGATCAAGCTGCTTTTGCTTTGCATGACATGGCCACTTTCCAAGTGTACCATGCGAAACTCTTTAGGGATTGGTTGCGAGGGTGATTGCGCTCCTCGGCCAGTAAAGGACCTCAGAGCTGCGACTGTTTTTGCCCTTGGAGTGACTAAGGTGGCCGCTCAAGCCCTGGGGTGCAACTTCTGCCTCAACCTGGCTGTAATCCGTCTCCGCGCACCTCAGGTGCTGTCCTTACATACGTTCGAGTGATCAACTGAAGGGTAATGTCTAGGTTACTTCCATAACCCCTCATTCCCTGAAGGAGGGAACGGAGACGTGTCCCACTGCCATGGCTTGAGATCTCATGTAAAAAGCTTGGTTAGTGTGTCTGGCTCCTCCAGCAGCCCAGGAAGAGTGATTTCGCAATACATGTCTTTTATCAGCTGTTAATACAAATTGTCTCTGCACAATGATGCTTTGGGCCCTATGATTAGACAGAGTTTATTGGTTGCTTGAACACGATTTCCCAGAGTCAGTCATCCTTCAGAGAACGAGGGGTTACACAAGTGACCTAGACCTTCCTATGTTCCTTTTCTAGGCTTAGAATAAAGTGTATATACAAATCAATGCCTGTTTAACCTGTGTGGCTCATTTATCAACCATGAGTGTTCTCTGTGCAGGACGTCCCATGCCAGGACTAAGAGTGATGCAGCAGACCAGGCCGCACTTGCAGCATGTCAGGAGTCAGATTTAGCCCGAGCTGTGGCTCGTGAGTTATCCCCGAGCTTCCACCAGCCAGGTATATCTTCTTGAATGTTATGTTTTATTGTACTCTCTCTCTCTCTTTAGAGATGTGCTCGGGTTAACCTGCTAGATTTTTCTTGGCAATTATATGTAAAAAAGTGTGGAACCATGGATTCCAAGCAAATGAGGTTCGGTTATTAGTCCTTATTTGATTCTTATAAGTGGACATACAATCTCCTAGAGACTGAATGAGTCTCTGAATATTTACTCGATATGGGTCTGTGAATCGAACCTGTCCATGGTCTTCACATGCCTTTTGCCCAAAATGAGCTTGAAGAGATCCAGAATGCATAAGGGTGACCTAATGTAAAGGTCCTAAGTTCTTAAAACACCCTTTCTGCCTACTACAAGTAGCTCAGAATAGGGTCATTTAATCTAGATAAAGATGTCACGAACCCCTTCTGAAACTTGAAGCTTGCTTTTGGAGGCGGGAGACTGCTCTTTGAGAGCACACCCGGTCAGGTTGGACTTTGGGAGATCCCACTGTAAGATGCCCACCAGGGGCAGTGTATTGCCTCAAACGTGATCTACAGAAGCTACATGTCCATACTCATATACTTTATGAGTATATGAGCTCTATCCAACAAAACAAAGTCTTTCCTTACAATAATGATGTTTTTATGAATTAAATTATCTCAGAACAATGTTTAATGAATATAACAGAATCAGAATACCAGAAAACCTAAATGTATAAACCTACACAACAGACATTTAATCCATCTTAGCCATACAATCACTATCTGCAAAACCATGAGTACTGAAGTGTTTAAGACACTTGTGTTGCTCATCACCCCAGCGGGAGATGCTACCAGGGCGTCCAGCAAGTACATTGGTCTAGAACGTACAGTCATCTCATCAAGAGTGCATCTTTTCTTGATAAAACCAAAATGAGTTAAACTGCCTTGTGTTATTTTTGCCATGGTTGGTAGTTATGTGATGCTAGCTGCTAATTGGTTTGTCTGAAGTCTGCATGCGAACCAACTGGCTTTTTCATGGATAAATAAAAGTTTTGTTTGTGTTTTTACACTTTATAATTTACAATAATGATATTATACAAAACTCTACATTTATATAAAATATCCCATTTTACACAAAATTCCACCAATCACCTTCAGGGTAGTCCATGCCTTTTATAAGAGAGGTGAACTTTCCCTTAGTTCACACCCTGCAGCTGGTCGAGACTGGAAGGTGACAATCCCAAAACACTTTGATGACAAACATTGGCTAAGAAATTTTAGAATGACCAAAACAACATTGTGCAATGAAATCATTTAGTTGGTTTGTCCATTAAAGGTTCATGAGCGCCACCTGTTCGAGTCTGATCTGCCCGTTTTTCAAAAAACAACAAAAAAAATGAGCATCTACAGTAGGGGTGTCAAACTCATTTTCACTGTGTCCTCAAAGGGCCAGATGTAACTTATAAATGTAAAACAATGTAATCTAATGTAATGTAAAATAAATGTAACTACTCCTTAATGTTAAATAACTCATTATTTATAACTTATTCAAGTGACAATTCAGTTGCATAGAAACAATTGTATGCTTGTTGTTCTAATATAAATCCTTTTGATTTTTGTCAGCTTATGAAAACCCACATAACTCTATTAATGAAGGATCAAACTGTCCAAGTGAATAAAGAAAAATAGCATTTTTGTCATTTGTTTAGCAAAAAAAAAAACACAGACTGAAGACGATGCATAACGATCATCATCTTTTATCATCAGGCTCAAGACATAGGTCACAGATAAACTATTAGCTCCGCCCATTTCACATCTTGAAATGTATTTTTGCGTGAGAAATCGGAGGTGTGGCGTGAGAGATCACTCAAATGCGAGAGTCTTACGTTCAATGTGTGAGAAACGGCAGCTCTGCAGTTTCACTCGTGAGTATGGATGTGGAAACACCGTTGTGGCTACCGTATTGTGGGAAATGTAGTTTTATTTTTCAGGTTTTTTTTTTTTGTTTTTTTTTTTTCGAAGCTTTAAGCTCTCGCGGGCCACATTAGATTAAAAGGTCAGGCCTAACAACATTAGATTACAAGTATCTAACAACAACTAATAAAACACACACGTACCTGCACTGAAGTGTGATTGTAACCCCAATATGTAACCTTATCAAAAACTGGTGGACCTTGCAAACCCCAGGTTCACCATTTTCCAGTTCTTGTAGCTTTCTTAAGGAAAATGCTTACTTCAAATTTAAAGTTTTGACGTGTTGGTGACTAACCCACCGATCAAAGCCACAGTTTAGCTCTAAATACATCATAGGGAAGCCATGTATCACCTTTGCACCAAGGAAACAACATTTGCGATCCACTCTGAACTCCAAACTACTGCACACTCTTGCAACTTGACCAAACCTGTAATTGTTGTCGTCTGTTAATAATTAATACACGGCATCTTCTCATAGGATAATAGAGAGCAGGCTCATGAATAACTAAAATACAAATGTGTCATAGACATCGTATAGGACAAAGATGCATAACATCGTGAGAAGTTTCTTTTCAAACCGGAAGTCAGAAATTGTGAACAAAAGATAGAAATTAAACAGTTTCACCCACATTTAAATGTAACAAACAATACATTTGTCCTAAAAAAAAGTTGCAATGCATGTATATCTCAGAAAATGTTAAATTGTTTACATTCTGTGTATCCTGGCCTTTTAATGCTACCGATCACGCCGCGATTATGACAGAAAAACGTATTGCTATTGCATTGGGATTTATTCTGTAAATGTATTTTCATCGTTGGATAAAAAGTTTATCCTACTCTGTTGTGCACATAATTTTTAATGCACATTTTTAAAATGTATGCGCATCTTGGAGTTTCCATCCAGGGTGTCCTTATTCAATATTTCAAAACGCGCATAAAAATTAATTGATGAAAAATTCAGCTACACTCACATGAGTGACAAGAGCTCAAAAAAGAACTTTAAGAGATGAAAAGTAACATCCAAACTCATTTGTGAATATTGTCATTACCTGCAATCCTGTTTCCTGAAATAACTATGTTAATCTGGGTATCTTCCACAAATCACCTTCAACAATCGACCCCTATATAAACTCCCGTCCGTTAATGTCAACATCCCTGGTTTCCATTGTCAAGGTCGATTGGTTGAGAAGTTTCTTCGTTGATAGTGTGACCTTCTCTTTTGTCATTGTTGTGTCCCGTGGTTACTTCCCGCACTCCCTTGCTGGCCTTTTCTCTGTGGGCTCTGTGAGTTAATAATCTCCAATGTTGACTGCGCTTTTGTGCTAACGCCTGTTGCAAATTAAGTTTCTGCACACCAACTGGGAGCATGCACATACCCAAGAACAGCCACTTACCCGGGAGCATGCACATACCCAAGAACAGCCACTTACCCGGGAGCATGCACATACCCAAGAACAGTGTTACTTCTCTTGTCTTCTTTGTTACACTTTGTGTGTTGTAAATAAACCCTGTATTTTCCCTGTGGTGGTGTGTGTGCTGTCACTTCAATATGTGACGAATATGAGGGAAATACTGCAGGGTCTCACACCTCTGAATAATGTCTGTTGAATCTCATAGGTGGAGCTGCCTTGAACAGATTCCCAAAATTTGTATCCTGTGAGCAAATGTTTGGGGAATTGAGATCCCAAGTTTTTGAGTTTGTGTCAGATCCACTCAAAAATACACTAATTTATTTAGAAATGGATTTAGTTTGTTGCTGAATTGTTTATCATCAGCAAAATAAATGATTTCTTTTTTAATTAAAATCTATTACAGCTAAAGTAGACGGTGTGTTTTCACAGTACAGGCTTAAGTACTCTTTATAAACTGCCATTGTTTCGAATCGGCTCAACAATAGTATCAAACCCAACCCTAACAATCGTAAATGGTTTGAAGATTCACTGTCTCCTTTTCCTTTTGTGACATGTTTGAAGTGGTGCCAGACGGTGGCATCTGATTCTAGTGGAGAATGTTCTCTCGAGGAGGAATGTCAGGCTAGTGGAAAGTGTTATATGTGTGTTGCGTATGTATGTGAAGTGTGTTCTTATTAGAAGTGGATGGAGATTAGATGTGGCCGTGTCAGGGTACAGCTCTATTGTGCTCTTCGGCCCTTGGGAAAAAGGTCCAGGAACCCCATCTAAGCTTTCAGAAGCAAAGCGTACCCACACTGCACAGAGGTCACAATGGCATGGATATGCCAGATGAAGTTTTGCTCTACACATAAACTATGTGAGATCTCAGAGAGAATAGATAATAGTTCAACTGAGCTCATCTTCTGTCTTTTTCAAGCACGTGCATGTTTAAAAATGTAACTGAAATCACTAAAATAAACATGAAAAGTTTACATGAAAAATTCACCGTTGTTAGCCAGATAACAGTGACGTCTCATGGTTATTGCCACATTTTCTACTTTCATCAAACATTCAAGTGTGACATACAGGGCTGGCATACGTTTTGGCTGAAGTGTAGGCGTGATGGAATATGGTACCTGGGCTCAAGTGCTCTGACCAGTTCCAGAAATCCAACATTGTCAAAATAGTGTCATGTCTTTTCCAATGAAAACTCCAGTTGTCCTCATTATTTCTTCAGCTGTAGAGCTTGACTGAACCCATTTTGCCTTAAAACTCTGTTGGATCGACGTTTGGCCACCTGTCATTCTCCTTCTCACACGGGTTTGAAGAATTTTCTTACCATGAGGCCAACACATCATTTTCATTGTGTTCGAAGTTGTGTAAATTAGCACTTTGTTTACAGTGTTTATATACAGTTTGGGTTTTTTCCACATTTTTTTTACCATCCTCTTCCTGACGAGTGACCAATGTGACGTCAGACTTGTAAGATTGTTAGGTTTTGTTAATTTTTGATTGTCTTACCACCGTCTCGTTCCTTGTTATTGTTGATCTGTCACCCCGCGTCTTCACTCAGCTCATTACTACCATTAGTGCTAGCAGGTGCGCGCACTTGATCACTACTCCTTCATAAGTCCCAGGTTCCTTCTAGTTTTATGAGCAGATTACTATGAAAAGTTCTATTGCACTTACCTCTGTCTTGTCCTGTGACGTTTTGTGTGGATTCGGCCGTTTTGTTTCCCCTGGAGATCTTCATTGTTAGGATTCCTCATCCAGCAACCTCTCTCTCTATTTTTCCAGACTGTTTGAGTTCTGGAGGCGTGTGGAGAGACGCCGATCCCGCATCTGCCCGGATTATATTTGTTTGGTATTTTGTTGCTTGTTTTCCCCTTCGGGGTAGTTTAAGTTTTTTCCCTTCGAGTTGTTTGGATTTTGCTGGAAAAGAATAAACTGTTGACTGCCGCTCGCATCTGGGTCCTCCTTGTATTGCATTCCTGACAAATCTGCTCATCATAAGAAAATGGACCCAGCGAGTGAGAATCCGATCCGCGCTGCTGTCGAACATCAAGGTGCGTTGCTGGGAAGGCATGCTGAGGAGTTGAATGCCGCGCGGTTCACCATCGACACCCTAACTGCTCAGGTTCGCGACCTCACGGAGCAATTGCGCACATTAAGGCCAGGTCGTGGTAGTGCTTCCGATCCCCACCACTCATCGGAACCCAGGATTAATAACCCTCCGGTGTATTCTGGAGAGGCCACGTTCTGCAGACCCTTTTTGATCCAATGCGAAGTGGTGTTCTCACTCCAGCCTGGAACGTACAGCGGAGATCGCGCCAAGGTCGCCTTTGTCCTTTCCCTCCTGACCGGAAAAGCAAGAAATTGGGCAACTGCGCTTTGGGAGGCCGATGCACCGTGCTGTCAACTTTTCAGGTCGTTTAAAGAAGAAATGATAAAGGTCTTCGACCGCTCTGTGGTCGGTCGAGAGGCGTCGCATCTCCTGGCGGCATTGTGCCAAGGCCATCGCTCAGCTGCTGACTATGCCATCGAGTTCCGTACCTTAGCGGCCACGGCGGGGTGGAATGAGCCGGCACTCGCTTCACGTTTCTTGGAAGGGCTATCTCAAGAGCTCAAACAAGAGATCCTTGCTCAATCTGTGCCCGACAGTTTTGAGGAGCTGGTGGGGTTAGCCCTACGGCTGGACAACAGGCTGACTAGACTTCCACGGCCTCGCGAGTCTGTTCTGGGGCACAGGTGGGAGGAGCCAGGAGGCTCCACCCTAGCGCACACCGGCCGACTGCCTGAATCCGAACCCATGGCAGTAGGAAGAATTCGTCTCTCATCCGAGGAGAGACAACGTCGGATTAGGCTGCGACTCTGTCTCTACTGCGCCACTGAGGGTCACTTATTCAACGACTGTCCGGTGAGACCGGTAAAAGCCCCCGCCCATCGCTAAAACCGGGGCTAGCGGTGGGCGTCTCTACTCAGTCTCCGGGAGCTCAATCACGGACCCTCCTTCCCATCACCATCAGACTGGGTTCGTCTTCCATCTCCTGCTCGGCCTTGGTGGATTCCGGTGCCGAGGGGAGTTTCATTGATGAAGCTTTCGCCAGAAGAGGCAAGTTCCCCCTCCGCGACCTGTCTGGGCATTTCAACATCCACGCTCTCAACGGGGAGACCCTGGCGAACATCACTCACATCACGGCGCCGGTGAGACTTTCTGTTTCTGGAAACCACCATGAACTCATTACTTTTTATGTCTTTCATTCACCTAATACCCCTGTAATTCTCGGTCATACTTGGTTGAGTCGCCATAATCCTCATTTTGACTGGTCTAGAGGAATTATTTTGTCTTGGGGTGAAAAATGTCATAGTTCATGTTTGTATTCGGCTGTACCATCAGCTAATTCTGTGTCTGTGTTCCAGGAAGAGATTCCCAGTTTAGATCGGGTACCCCCCGAATATCATGATCTACGAGCTGTGTTCAGCAAATCACGCGCAGCTTCTCTACCCCCGCACCGGCCCTACGATTGCGCCATTGACCTCCTTCCCGGTACCTCGCCTCCGCGCGGCCGCTTATACTCGCTATCCGCGCCTGAGCGGGAGGTTTTAGCTAAATATCTTGCTGAGGGTCAAGCTGCTGGTACGATAGTTCCGTCCTCGTCTCCTGCTGGCGCTGGTTTTTTTTTTGTGCAAAAGAAGGATGGCTCCTTGCGTCCGTGCATTGATTACAGGGGCTTAAATGCCATAACGGTGAAAAATCGCTACCCATTACCTTTAATGTCCTCTGCTTTTGATCTTTTGCAGGGTGCAAAGATTTTTACCACACTTGACCTCCGCAACGCTTACCACTTGTTGCGCATACGGGAAGGGGATGAGTGGAAGACGGCATTTAATACCCCTTTCGGCCACTATGAGTACCGGGTTCTTTCTTTCGGTTTAGCCAACGCACCTGCGGTTTTTCAGGCTCTAGTAAATGATGTCCTCCGTGATATGCTGAACGAGTTTGTGTTCGTTTATCTGGACGACATTCTCATATTCTCTCCAGATGCGCGCACTCACATTCAACATGTTCGTCGTGTTCTTCAGCGCTTGCTGGAGAACAAGTTATTTGTCAAAGCAGAGAAATGCATCTTTAATGCCGAGTCCGTCCCGTTCCTCGGGTATATTGTGTCCAGCACAGGCATTAGCATGGACCGCGAAAAGGTCCGTGCTATTGTGGATTGGCCGATTCCAGACTCGCGCTCAGCACTTCAGCGATTTCTGGGGTTCGCTAATTTTTATCGCCGTTTTATTCGCGGATTCAGCCAGGTGGCTGCGCCACTAACCGCTTTAACCTCTACTAAGACGCGTTTCGTTTGGTCTGATTCCGCGCGTCGAGCCTTCGAGATGCTTAAGGAGCGTTTCACATCCACACCTATCCTCACTACACCTGATCCTGGTCGCCAGTTTATTGTGGAGGTTGATGCCTCGGAGGTCGGAGTAGGAGCTGTATTGTCGCAGCGCTCGGCTCGTGATGGTAAGGTACATCCCTGTGCCTTTTATTCTCATCGCTTAACTCCAGCGGAGCGCAACTATGATGTGGGTAACCGCGAGCTCCTTGCGGTCAGGCTCGCTTTGGAGGAGTGGCGTCACTGGCTGGAGGGAGCAGCGGTTCCGTGTATCGTCTGGACCGATCATCCGCTCTGCCAAGCGTTTAAATGCCAGACAAGCACGCTGGACCCTGTTCTTTAGCCGTTTTAACTTCACTATTTCCTACCGCCCGGGTTCTAAGAATATCAAACCGGACGCATTGTCTCGTCAATTTGATTCCCGGGGAGAGTCCGATGAGCCGAAGACCATACTTGATCCCGTTTTGAACGTGGGGGGTTTGTCTTGGAGCATTGAGCGAGCCGTGCACGAGGCTCTATCCAATTCAGTTGTACCTTCAAAGTGTCCGCCCGCTCGTCTTTTTGTAGTTCCCTCTCTGCGACCCGCAGTTCTTCGTTGGGGGCATTCGTCTAAATTTGCTGCTCATCCAGGAATCCGCGGAACCACGTCCGTTATCAGGCAACGTTTTTGGTGGCCACGCATGTGCGGCGAGATTCGCCGGTATGTACAGTCATGCCCGGTTTGCGCGCAGAGCAAGGCCGCGAATTCTCCTCCCACAGGTCTGCTACAGCCTCTGCCCGTACCGTCCAGACCATGGTCACATTTAGCAGTAGATTTCGTCACCGGTTTACCTACGTCGCGCGGCAATACTGTTGTTCTCACGGTGGTCGATCGATTTTCTAAGGCCGCTCATTTCATACCTCTTTCTAAATTACCGTCCGCTTGAGAGACGGCCGAGATAATTTTTAATCATGTTTTTCGCATTCACGGGGTCCCCAGCGACGTTGTTTCCGACAGGGGATCGCAATTCACTTCTCAATTTTGGAGGGAATTCTGCCGCTTACTTGGCGCTACCCCTAGCCTGTCATCTGGGTTTCATCCTCAGTCTAATGGACAGGCTGAGCGCGCTAATCAGGATCTGGGAAGATTGCTGCGTTGTCTAGTCCGCCACAACCCCGCTTCATGGTGTGACCTTCTACCATGGGCCGAATACGCTCACAACTCTCTCCCCTCCGCATCCTCCGGGGTGTCTCCTTTCTATTGCTGTCTTGGTTATCAACCTCCACTCTTTCCCGAACAAGAGAAAGAGGCCAACGTGTCGTCAGTCAATGCTTTCATCCAACGAGCCAAAAGAACTTGGCGAATCGTCCAGTCGGCTTTAAAACGATCTAATAACCAGATGTGTCGTTTCGCTAATCGTCATCGCGTTCCCGCTCCACGTTACGTTAGCGGCCAGAAAGTTTGGCTCTCGACGC
>SRMA01027310.1:255161-283070 GCA_007224835.1 Danionella cerebrum | reverse complement strand
GTGTTTGACGCTCCACAGCAGTATTTTAAAACGTTTTGTAGACTGATGCAGAGAGAGATTTTGGCCTTGTTTGCTGCATCAGGGCCCTGAATGCTTCAATGATGAGGAGGAAGATAACATCACAAGTATTTGAGGATAATGTAAGGAGTAGAAGGTGTCGATGCGACAAGACAATGACCCAAAACATAGGAGCAGGTCCACAACAGAATGACTTCAGTAAAACAAAATCCACATTTTGGAGCGGCCCAGACCACAACCCAGTGGAGATGCAATTGATGTGGGTTGTACCATTAATTATAAGGGTTCCTTTACTTTTCTTGCAAAGCATTTTTTTCATGTTTTGTTTCGTTTAGATAAAGGTCAGATCACATTTTATTCCAATTTTTTCAGGAAACAATGAGTTTGCATCCTTTTAGATGTATTAATTCTTTTACAAGAAAAAAAAAGTTCATCGATGGAACATGGAGGGATGGAATGATCTTTAGTTTGCTGGATGGATGGCTGTGAGCAGTTATTATGACTACAAAAACATAAAAATGTGTACCACGCAACCATTAAAAACATAACAGTATGTAATAAAAAGCAGCTTCAGCATCAAATACGTGAAAACAATTCTTTAAGATTCATCATGATTTTTTTATAAATGCATGCCAATGAAACTACTGATGCTAAATCTCTGTATGGGCTTTTCATAAGGATACAAATCAGGATCTGACAATGTTAAAAAGATCACCGAAACTTCTACAGGTTTCGAAAGGATGCTGACAGAATCTGAATTGTGCAGAATAGCAGCGACCGAAGCTCTTGATCACCAAAGCAATCAATAGATCACACAGTTCCACTTTTGTAAACAGGAAATTCATTAATTGTTTAAATTTATGGTAGATGGTAAAAACAGCAAGGACAAGAAACGATGAGGCCAGACTTGAAGTCCATCTGGAGATCCAGTGTGTGTTAAATCATCCGCTCAGCTCCGTGTCCTTCACACATACTGCGAGTGAAGAAGAGCTTTGATTGGTGGCTTCCTCTCAATGCCAGTCTGACCAGGCAGAAGTAATTCAACCAATCACCGCTCTGCTTCTGCATCTCCTGGAGGCTCTTGACATACAGTATTGTTTATATGCATTATGAACTGGATAGGAATAGGAAATAAATAGGATATTCAAAGGATAGGAAAAAAACAACTCATCACAAAAGTTTCAGGGTCTGAAATTTCATGTGAAAATGCTTGTGAAAATGTCATTTAATCAAAGCTAAATTTATAATATTGAAAAATATCAAATAAAAAGCGTAGAAATCCTTTTTTTTCATTACACTCTTTACTTATGGTGAACAATAACTATTAGAACATAGAACCTTCCATTCAAAGATGACCTCCTCACAGTGCATATTAACATAGATAAAGTTTTATTTATAATATACAGATGTGCTGTATAAGTTTACATGTATAACGTCTAGGTTACTTGCGTAACCCCACGTTCCCTGAATAGGGAACGGAGACGTTAGTCGGGATTAGACCGACTGGATGGGAGCGAATCACCGTGAGAGCGACTGACGAACAAATCAGCGGGCAAATTAATTTGCAGGCGTAGGTGATTGATTAGCAATCAGCCGGGTATAAAGCACCGGGCGTGCCTAAGCCACCATTATGGAATTTTCCGAGGAGCTGGACCCACTTACCTCCCAGTTTCCTCAGATCCATGACTTCCAGGGCATGGCGAAGGGTAACGTCTCCGTTCCCTATTCAGGGAACGTGGGGTTACGCAAGTAACCTAGACGTTCCCTTTCAGTCGGTCCCGGAGACGTTAGTCGGGATTAGACCGACTGAATGGGAGCCTCTGTAAAGGGCCATGCCCGAAGTCCATCCAGATAGGTCGGCACTAAACCCAAGAGAGGGGTTAGTAAGAGGCCGTTAGTACCTGAATGGGAACTCCTTCTGCCCCTGCCCGGAATACTCATTGACGGGGGAGTCGTCCGACACTGAGAGCTTCTGCTGTACTTGGTTGATGCTGACGACCAGAAGGAGGCACCCCTCGACCCGCAGGGAGGAGTGGCGGAGATCGCGTCGAGGCCCGAAGGGCTACCAGCGGGTCATCGTTCTGCAAGAGAGAGGAGGCAGAGACGGAAGTCATCGTTACGCGCCAAAGCAAGGGGAGTAACGGAACGGGTTCATACTAGCCACCTGAAGGGGGAGCTGTATAAGAACATAGAAAGGGAGCGCCAGAGAGGGACTCCCAGATCTGTACCCTAGTTCTGCGGGGACCAGGCCGGAGCAAAGCCACCACACGGAACCTGGCAGCGCTGACTGCTCCGCTCAGTCAGATGCCGAAGGGGGGAGGATGGGAGAGCCGCCCGAAGGGGGAGCTCTTAGAAAGGTGTACTTCTCCCGATGACGAGGAGAGTACTGCAAGCTTACACCTGCTCCGTCCCCTAAGGGTGACTGCCACCACTCAGGACCGCAGAGGGAACAGAGCCTACATCAAGGTTGTAGAACCTGATGAACGTGTTAGGTGTAGACCAGCCCGCAGCTCTACAAATGTTGGCGAGTGAGGCCCCTCTAGCCAAAGCCCACGAGGCAGCGATGCCGCGAGTGGAGTGGGCCCTCAGATGGAGAGGGCAGGGAACCTCACACGCCTCATAAGCTAGGCGGATAGCCTCCACTAGCCAGTGGGCAAGCCTTTGCTTGGAGACAGCGGAACCCTTACGCTGGCCTCCGAAACATATGAAGAGCTGCTGGGAGCGACGAAGCTCCCGGGTTCTGTCCAAGTAGATCCGGAGAGCTCGCACAGGACATAACGAACCCTGGGCTGGTTCTGCCTCCTCCCGGGGCAGAGCTTGCAGGGTCACCACCTGGTCCCGGAAGGGGACGGATGGGACCTTGGGGATGAATCCGGGCCTGGGTCTGATGGTAACCAGAGAATCACCAGGGCCGAATTCCAGGCAGGATTCGCCGGCGGACAGTGCCTGGAGATCTCCCAACCTCTTAATTGAGGCCAAAGCAAGCAGGAGTGCGGTCTTCCGTGAGAGGACACGCTGCTCTGCCAAATGCCAGGGCTCAAAAGGTGACTTCCGCAGCCCCGAAGGGCGACGGAGAGGTCCCAAGAGGAATGGAGGGTGGTCTAGGAGGCCGGAGGCGCCTAGCCCCCTTGAGAAATCTCACCATAGTGCGTGGCTGCCCACTGATTTCCCTTCAACCCGGAGGTGAAAGGCAGAAATAGCGGCGGCGTAGACCTAGAGGGACGATGGGGACAGCCCCCGATCGAACCTCTCCTGGGGAAGGGCAACACGACTCAGATGGGGCATGTCCCGGGGTCTTCCTGGCGGGAAGAGCACCATTCGACGAACCGACCCCACTTGCCAGCGTAGCACACTCAGTGGAGGGGCTAACGCATGGTATAGGTAGTCACCGCGAGGGGTGGTAGAGGCTCGGGGTCCACCGCGGACAGATATGCCATACAAGTAGGGCCCAGAGGTCTGGCCGCGGGTGCCTGTATCCGAGTCAGATCTGGACTCAGGGGGAATCGGCCAAGGGGGGGGGCTGTCACGAGCGCAGAGAGGTCTGGAGACCATACTCTGTTCGGCCAGAAGAGGGCGAAAGAGTAGCCCGCGCTCGTCCCGCCTGACCATGCACAGAGGTTGTGCTAGGAGGCTTCACTGGGGAAAACGCACATAAGCGTTTGTTCCTGGGCCAGCAGTGAGCCGGCGCATCTGTCCCCAGAGGAGCCAGGGACAGGAATAGGAGCCGGCAATGGGTATTCACACGGGAGGCAGCAGGTACCTGGGCCTCGCCGAAGATGTCCCAAATCTGCTAAACAGCCCGAGGATGGAGTCGCCAATCTCCTGTCGAGGGGTGGAATCTGGACGGCGGAACCGCAATCCTGTTACACTCCGCAGGGATATGAAGGCTCAGAGGAGCAGCTGTTGGGCGAGGTAGTGCAGGAAGCGGGAGGGTACACCGCCCTGGTGGTTGATGTACGCTACTACCGCAGTGCTGTCGGTCCTGACCAGCACGTGCCGCCCCCGGAGGAGCGGGCAGAAGCGCCGTAGCGCTAGAATGACTGCAACTAGCTCGAGACGGTTTATGTGCCAGCGAGAGCGTCTTCCGGTCCAGGCAACGGACTCTCGGTGGGAACCGCACACGGCGCCCCAACCAGTCTTGGAGGCATTGGTGGTGACCACCACACGGTTGGGGTGGCTCGAAAGAGGCACCCCAGACCTCAGAAGCACTCCGTCTTCCAGACCTTCAGGTAAGGGAGCATGTCTGCCGTGGGCAGACGTAGCGCTCCCTGACGCCATGCCCAACTCGGAACTCGCGAGAGAAGCCATTGCTGCAGTGGTTGCATACGCAGGAGCCAGAGTCGAATGACTGGGGCTGCGGCTGACATATGCCCCAGGAGCCTCTGAATTAACTTCAGTCTGACCACTGGTCGAGGGGACACCGCGAAGAGTGCGGTCAGCAAGGCCCTGGTGCGTTCTACCGATAATCGCGCCAGCATGCTCTCTGAGTTCAGCTCCATCCCGAGAAAAGAGATGACTCTCACGGGGGTGAGGTGGCTCTTTTCCCAGTTGACCTTCAGACCCAAACGGTTTAAGTGCGAAAGCACCTTGCCCTGGTGTCGGATCAACTGGTCTCTGGACGAGGCTATGAGAAGCCAGTCGTCGAGGTAATCCAGGATCCGAATGCCTGCCCGGCGGAGCGGGGCTAGCGCGGCCCTGACAACCTTCGTAAAGGTGCGAGGGGATAGGGCAAGACCGAAGGGTAGGACCTTGTACTGGTAAGCATGGCCCTCGAAACAGAACCTTAGAAAGGGTCTGTGTCTCGGTACCACTTCTACCTGAAAGTTTGCGAACAAATCTCCAGGACGGATGCATGGTAGAATGCAGCGGACCGTCAGCATCTTGAACCGGTACTTGGCCAGGTGCCGGTTTAGACGCCTCAAATCCAAGATTGGTCGCAGCCCGCCTGCTTTCTTGGGGACCAGGAAGTATGGGCTGTAAAACCCTCGTTCCATATCGGCTGGGGGTACCGGCTCGACTGCACCTTTTGTTAAAGGCGTCGATCTCCTCTCGCAGGAATGAGGCGCCTGTTCGGGGAACAGGAGTGTGAAGCACACCTCGAAACCTGGGGGCGGACACGAACTGAATCGTGTAGCCCTGCCGGATTGTCCGGACCTCCCACTGTGAGACCCCGGGAAGCTTCCGCCAGGCTCCCAGGTAAGCTGACAGGGGTCGTGGTCGGGACGTGCCGATGGTCCCCATGGCGGGGCCGCCCGGAGGCGGACTTGTGGGCGGAATCACCAGGGAAGGACCCTGGGAGATGGTCAGATGAGGGCAGGGGTGGTGTGCCCCTGCAACGCCTGCTGCTTCTGGCGTGGAACTATACCCAGACCCTCCGCCTGCCTCCTGATCGTGGAGACCTTTGACGAAAATCTCCACGGCGACGCCAAAGAGGCCATCCGGGGAGACAGACGCGTACGGAAGCCGAAAATCGGTCCTCGGGACGCATTGAAGCCTGCTCGAACCACAGATGGCGTTCCTGGACCACAAGCGTGGACATCGCGTGACCGATGTTCAGCGCGGCTGATCTTGTAGCACGAGGCGACAATCAGCGGCTGAAAGCGAGTCTCAGAGAGGCTGCTGGTCACCACCACCCTGGTGCATGACACGGAGGACCTGTAAGGTCGCCATAGCATGCAATGATGCAGCAGATTTACCTGCAGCTGAATAAGCTCTCATCATCAGGACTGATGAAACCTCCCAGCTTTGGTGGGAACACCCGAACGAGACCGTCAAGCAGCAGCGCTGTCGGGGTAAGCACCGCGACAACCTACCCACCCGGGGAATCGAAGAGTAACCCGTATCTGCTGCATTGACCAGAGTGGTGAAGAGGGAGGAGCTCAATCCCCTGACAGGCAGGGGAGCCTGCCAGAATGAGTGAGCTCCTCGTGCTTCTCGGGGAGAAAAAGGCACTAGCGGTATGCGGGGAACCTGTCCCGGCGCCTGCCTAGCCACCAATTCTCCAGCCGTGACAGCATCGACTCGGGGGGGGGAGGAGTCACCTCCCGCCGATCGAGGCTGCAGCTGTGAGAGCACCGCGAACGCCTCCGGCTCCAGCTCGGCTGCAATCCCGAAGGAGGCAGGCCGAACTGGAGAACCGAAAGCCGCGCCCCTTCCGATGCTGCGTGGGAGAGCAGATCGTTTACAGGATCATACGAGGTACCGGGCGCCACCGCAGCGCCGTCCGATTCACCCGCAGACCAGACGGGAAGCACGCTCGGTGTTTGGGGATGACGCGAGGAATCACCTGACGCCGCTCTACCCAAAACTTCCGCGTGCGACTCAGCAGAGTGCTGCAATGCAAACACTCGCGCTTCACGAGAGCCGCGTCGGTGTGCTGGAAACCAAACACATCGCGCAACTCCCGTGACCGTCTTTTCAACGAGAAGCCCACAACAGCCAGGAATAGTGCACGTTTTGCTCATCGTGTCGTGAAAAATGGACAGGATACTGAGAAAACGGCTGAATCACTGGACAGGCTTGCCTGAGAAGATCTTCGAGGTGCTGGCAGCTGGTGGCATGCTATCTGAGCTAGCAGAGGACTACACCAAAAGAGCCAAGAGGTAAGCAACCTGCTGATCTTTCAAGCTAGATGCGTCAAAGTTCAGGAGAGAGAGTCTCACTCAGTCAGCTCCGAAGGAAAATTGCATACTGGAGGCTTAGGCACGCCCGGCTTTATACCCGGCTGATTGCTAATCAATCACCTACGCCTGCAAATTAATTTGCCCGTTGATATGTTCGTCAGTCGCTCTCACGGTGATTCGCTCCCATTCAGTCGGTCTAATCCCGACTAATGTCTCCGGGACCGACTGAAAGGGAACAATAATTACATAAAAAAAAGTAGTATGTTTGCCTTATCTCATCATGATCGCGCAGGTTGGATGTTTAGCTTTTGTAAGCTGCCAATTCAGTCGTCTTGGGCAAACAAAGTTTACAAAATTATTATTATTATTTTTTTTTTTTTTTTTTTTTTTTACTCAGTAACGGATAGGATTTAAAATGTAGTTAAGTACAATACTTACATCAAAACGTACTTAAGTAAAAGTAAAATTACAAAATTTAAAAGTTACTCTAAAAAGTAGAAATAAACAAAAAACCTACTCAATTACAGTAACGCGAGTAAATGTAATTCGTTACTTTCCACCTCTGGTCTTAGAACATGTAATGAACTGCGATATGTGCAGCAATCATTTTGCTTTTGGAGGCGGGAGACTGCACTTTAGGAATGCAGCCGGTCAAGAGGGTTCTGGGAGGTGATAATACAGAAACACTTTGATGGCAGACTTTGACTAAAGAACTTTAGAATAACCATGAATGCAATGAAATTGATCTGTTAGTTTTTACTAGCGGATAAAAAGTTTGTCTTAATTCTGCGCATCATCTTGTGTAGATTTAATAGCGCACTTTAATAGTGTAAAAATTGGTGAATGGAAATGCAGCTAATAGCATGTTTTCTAATTAGCGAATGAAATTTACACTCCAAAATGGAATAGCGCATCAATTATTTGTGAATAAAGCACTGTCACATCCTGATAAACTGTTGGTTAATCCATTAATGCCGCCCTGTCATGCTCCCGTTCCGTCAGAAAAATGCATTGCCATTGCTTTGCTGTTAGGGTCCAATGACCAGGGAGACCCAAATGCAGACAGGGAAAAAAGTCTTTATCGACCAGCCAGAAGGTAAAAGACACGAAGTACTCTGAAGATCAGGAACAGAGAAAACCGGCGGAGTCCTCACGCAATACAAGAGTCCAAACATATAAGCAATCTGTAGAAAAGATAAAAAGGTGCAAAAGCAAACACTCACTCTCTGGAGAACACTAGGCACGTGCAACAGTATGACCTCACAAAGGTAGAGGAACATTTCAGAAGCTTTATAAAGGGTTGAAACACCTGAACAAAAAGATCAATTAAGGCAAACTCTCAAGCAGAATGAAAAATAGAGCGCTAACGATTGCATTAGGATTTATTCTGTAAATGCGTTTCCATCATATTTTCCATTTTTTTCTTATTGGATGAAAAGTAAAAAAAATCTAAAATGTTTTTATGCGCATCTTTGCGTTTCCAACCGGTATTTTTTATCCAATATTCCAAAATAGCGCATAAAAATAGGTGGATAGGTCTACACATAAAAAACAAATGGTAATTTTTTTCCAAGACTGATGTCATGACTGAAGCCAGTTTAACAGTGCATTTTGTGGGTTATTTAATGAAAGTGTTGTTTTTCATGTCTTTTTACCCAGGGTCCTAACTCGATTCTGGTTGCCATGGTGATGCTTTTGAATATTGGATTGGCAATCATTTTCGTCCATTTCCTGACATGAAACATTTCTGTCTCTAGTAAGTTCTTTTCTTTCCCTAAAATATTGTCTTGTTGCCTAAAATGACATTTTCCCCTCTTTTGTCAACGTCTTAGATTTCTTTTTTCCAGTTTAAGAATTTTCTAGAGATATAAATAAATGGAATATATTAGATTGTTTGTTTTTTTTGTCTCAGTATAACACAGACAAAAAAATATACACCTGCCTATGGGTTATCTGTATAACTGAAAGGTAGGAATAGAGAAAACGTTGATCTAAAACCATGGGGGGCGCCAATGGGACATCACATATTGGTCCGAACAAGTGGTGCCAATGAAAAACTTTCGCACTGTCATATTGAATTCATTTTTCACAAGGAAATTTGAATGAATTTCAATGAAATTTGGCTTTTTTGATTATGTGAGTGGGACATAAAAGAGCCGCTCTGTTGCGTTCATCCCACATTTCCATAGCGACTTTGCACAGGACACAGTAAAAAAACTGCACAACACAAATCCTCTATTTTCTCCAATTTTTTGTCAAACAGCTCACTGTGATCAGCCCCCAACAGTACAAACTGCTCGACATCCATGATTTTTTCGATGGGTCCTATTTCCCGTGGGGTGGGGTGAGCATCTGTTGTACCGTAAACCCTCTCGGTTTGGTACATACTTGTGGACCACAGTTTTCTGGTTTCTCGTTTGGATAACTCCAGTATGTATTATTATTATTTTCACATGTGAAAATGCTGATGTCAAAGAGTGAAACACACGTCCGCAAGCAAATGCTTCTTTGTGTAAACAACCAATCAGCGAACACTAAAGTTATAGGAGGGTGGTATTCAGCCAGGGAAGGAATTGTCAGCACTATGAGGAGCGGCGTCAACGTCTTTGCTAACTTTGTTGACAAATAAGACAAAGATGGAAAAAGAACGGTCAACAAAAATGTCACTTTGTGCCTGTAAAGTTGAAATAATGAAAAAGGCAACACATGAAACACAAACGCTCCTCTGCGCTGCCTTTAGACAGCTGTTCCTGGTTTCAGGACCCCTAGGTGATTTTTGTCTGCATTAAATCCCTATCTTCCTGCGATAATCCGCTCGCTGCTGAATAAGCTCATGCCCACCTTGCTACGATTGTTTATTTTATTGTTTTAATTTGAGGTGAACATTTTTGTAGATGTGTCTTGATGTTTGATTTAACAAAATAAAGCTAAACTGCGGTATGTACCGAAGCGTGAGCTTTGCATACTGTTACTAGTAATATCGATACGAATTCGTTCAAGCGTGGCTTTCGTATGTCGATCATTTCGTATCTTCAAGCAAGTTTTTCATGTAAAACACCTAATCCTTGCAACGGCTCTCAGAAACAACAGTATAAGTAGATGAAAAAATGGAAAACCAGAGAAAAATCAAGTAACGTTTCTTCAATCCTTTAATCTACACATTGTTAATGTAATAAATGATAATAAAACAGAATAAAACACCAGCAAAATACGTAATATGTACACAAATGTGAAACATTACCTTTAGAGTGAGGCGATGTGTTAAAGGAGGTGGAACAGATGGCAGAAAACATTACGGCACTACGTATGAAAGCTAACTTTCTCGAGATATTTCACGAATTACGAACACCAACACGGTTTCAAGCACAAGTGCAGACTTTCCACATAAACGTTATTTCTTTTACGGTACCTTGTACATTATTGGTAATCTACACATAATGTTTTGCTTGATTCAAAACTGATTTAAAGTGTTTTAAAGCGTATCAGCCCCTGCAATGTGGGGATGGAGAGCCAGGACCCAGTAGCGCAGCGCGACGTCAGACTTAACAAGCGGATAGTTGAGCAGAACTGTTGGTGTTTTTCGTATCTCAAAGCAAAATATTTCCTACGAGAACTTTCGTATCTCAAACATTTCGTAACTCGAAGCAGTCTTATCTCGGGGTACCACCGTATCTCAGCTTAGCAAAATCATAAAGACATGGGGGTTGGTTTATTTTACTCATTTTGCAATGGGAAATGTTATTTTATTTCAATGACCACTCCATAGCAACCAGACTGGTTACCAAACAACCAATTTAGCAAATCTCTATCTCAGTTTATGGAAATCATAGAGACATGGGCGCTGCTTTATTTTACTCATATCGACATCAGATGAAAAGGGAAAAGTTGAAATCCTAGAAGTGTGACTGACTTAGACTTAGACTTGACGTGTTGATACAATTAAATACAATGTGTTTACACTTCACCCCTTTGTTACATTTATTCCATTAGTGTTGGATGTCGAGCTGCATCGTTGTATCAGAGACTTTAGTGAAATGCGGATTTCTCCAGCAACCAGAGACCAATCGACATCGGAGAGTTTGATCCCCAGCGCATCATCCTCGAGAATGAGCTGCTCTCTCTGGAAAAAAGAGCTGGAAATATGTCAGGGTTTTATAAAGTGGGTTAAAATGGAAAGCGACGGAGAGAAAGCGGTATAAGGTGACTGGTATCTGCTGCTCCAGAGGTCTGGTGCTCCTGGCAGAGGCTTCACTGGGAATGTTTGAAGATGCACTTTCACTTGATGGCCACAAACAGCTGCCTTACTCATTTACCATCTGACGTGTGAGGGGGAGATGGGCTGGCAGTGCCGGAGGAATGTGTTCACCGCATCCTTTATAACCGGAGGGAAGCAACTCGTCCGTCTTACAGCCTCTAGCGACACACTGCTGTTTCTTTTCTCAGCCCTGGAGTCTCTGGATCTCTTTTTGCACGTTTCCTCATGTGTTTGTGTATCCTTTATGTTTGTGAAGCGCAATCATCATTGTGTATCAATGACACCCACTTTTTGTGAGTATTTTAAATAAGGGAAATTGTATATTATTTATTTACAAATGTGCAATACGATGGATTCTTACACTTATATAGCATTTCAGGTTCATTACAGGTTTATTTATTTATTCTGATATTTAAGTGACGGAAGAGAGATAACGTCTGAATGATCATAAATGTCCACATCCATGCACAAAGGCTTTCGATTGTTATTACTGTAAAAGTGTCTGTCTGCCATTTTGTGCCATTAAAGTACAAATAGGTTTTTAAATGGAATTACTGTATTTTTCGCCGTATAAGACGCACCCAATTTTAAATGAGAAAGATCTAGAAAAAAATCTGAAGCAAATACTGTAGTAAAATATTTTATATCAACTGTGTAAAAGTTAACAGCAGTTTAAGAACAATTTTATGCCAGATCGGTTCTAAATAATAGGAATAAATGTATTGTGACTAATAGTAAATATATTTAGAGATATCTTCAATTGTAATTGCCCTAGTAAGAAAGTGAATTTGAGATATCTCCAATTATATATTGACTATTCAAAACTCAATTGAAGATGCCATAGCCGACAGCTCTGGAGCTAGGCAGAAGCCGTGGCCTCTCTTACGCCTCTCCTACGGCCGTGACCGCCATCAGCTCTGCGGCGCTCTGCATTCGCCGTATAAGAAGCACCAGTTTTGAGGAAGAAAAAGTGCGTCTTATACGGCAAAAAATACGGTAGTTCCAAGAAAATCAAAACCTTTGAAAAATCACAAACTGTTATTATATAAAATTTGGAATGTCGAAGCAGATTCACTAATCTATGGATCTAGGAACGGCTGAGTAGAATTCAAAATGATGTGTAGTATTATTAAATAGCTACTGTTCCTTTAATAGTGCACTCAAGTTCTCATTTACAAAGCTGACAATCACTAAAACCTCAAAATATCCATGTTACTTCCAGGGAATTTCATTCTGGAATTGCGAGGACACTTGTATTTTAAACTACTCCAGACCATTGTTGACTGTTCTTAAACATTTTGGACCCAAATCTTGTCTCAGAACACATATTTTGTAAACCGTTTTTGTGCTTTTCAATCGTTTGTTGTTCAGCACCAGCACAGCTCAGTGTGGCCACCTTGTGGACAAATCGGCCTTTTAAATCAATCTGTGCACACCTTACGAGGGCATTCTCAGCAAAATACATTTAATGCAAACATGAGATGTAAGAAGTAGACTTAATGATCTCCCCTTGTGTCCGCGCCTGGAACAGTTAAAAAGTCTTATGATAGCATTGTCTAAAAAGTCATGTTTAGAGCTTGCTTGCATGTTTCAGATGGAAAACAGACAACTTGCCTTGAAAGATTTTAAACCTTGTTTACCTCAAGAAAAAAAAGACAATCTTTGTCTTAATTCTATAGTATGCAAATGATATCAAACGTGCCACTACATTGTGAGCCATTCCACCTGATGGGTGCAATTTCTGTCCCTGGCGCTTTATTTGTTTCAATAAGCATTGAAAATGCTTCATAAATAAATTCTATTACCAAGCAAAGTCTACTACGTACTATAATATTGCAAATGTAAGCCATAACATTTAAAATATTGATAAAATAGCATTTATTGCTTGTCCCCAGTCTCTTACGCTACACTTCACCATAAAATATAATGAGTAGGATTTTTAAAAAAATATTTTGCATTGTTATGTAAATCCATAAATCATATACATTTATTTACACTGTACTTTCTCAGATTAAATATAGTCATCTCCCCAGATTTTTACTCATTCTTGTTACCCTAACCCTCCCCCTTCCTCAGCAGGAAGCTGCATCACCTTTAGAAGGCCATGGGAAGAGCAGAGGTAAGTTCTCTCAATTTCTTACTTACATATTTGATGATTTTGGTATAATATCTTTTAATATTGTCATTTAAAAAAATGTATTCAAGTTATTTCAGAGGTTTAATGTAAAAATTGACATATTTTGTAAATAACTGAATTTCCTGGTCCTGTAATTATGTGCACCATTTGACTTTTTAGCTTCTATTTGCTAATTCCTCACTAAAAACTGGGTCCTTGTACATATAAAAAGAAAAATAATAGGGTTAGTAACAAGAAAACAGGCACCCAACGTTTAAATAAGTTACTTAAGATGGAGCAATACCCATTTGGAATGTTAACGATTGCCATTGGAATCAAGTAAAAAAAGACATTTTGAAAAGTTACAATAAGCAAAGGGCAACTATTTGGTGGAATGGCTCTTCTACAATTAGCATTTCTGGACTTTATTTTGTTTTACATTTATGTCTGTTGGGTTCTTTACTACCTTTGGGATTGTTTCTAGTGTTTGGTGAAAACAGACTGGCTTCCTCTTCTTCAAACCTTTCTTTTCTTTATTTTTCACTTGCATGGGAGTATTAAGTGCACTATTATGAATAAATCTCCTCTCGCGTAAAAAAAAAAAAATGAGTTGTTACATTATTTAATACTTTTTTTAAGAGTTTCTGTGCAGCAAACCGTGGGCTCTTTGAACATGTTTCACGAAGGAAGCGTGAAGTACAAGAGAGTGTGTTATTTTTCTAATACAATGCAAACAAACAGCATTTCTATACAGTAAGAAGTTTATTCTATTTCTATAAGTATTTTTATTGAGCACAGTCATTGCAATACATATTTTTCTATAGAAATGCACTGTATCTTGACAAATCAAACAGGAGAGTTTATTTATACCCTGCATCACTTTTCTCATGTACACATACTAAACATGAATCAGATTGACTTTATTCATGAATCTATCGATGTTTGAAAATCATTTCGAGCCCTTGGAGCTCCATGTTTTTGTCTCTTAAATAGTTTTGTCCATGTTTTATTAAAAGCTTTGATCCACTATCTGCTGTCTCATTTTTTATTTGTGCTGCATGGTTTGACTAAATATCATTGTCAATAAATAAAAATATTTTCTTTCCCTTTGTCCTTAAAATTATAGTTTTACTTATGCAATTATTTTTACATTCAGAAAAAAGACCTTTAAAGTGCCACTGATTTCATTTTTCATTCAGGCTCACATTGGTCGAGAGGCCGGGGGTACACCCTGTACAGGTCGCCAGTCCATCGCAGGGCATCATTCACACCTAAGGGGAATTATAAATTATTCAAATAACCTAACGGCATGTTTTGGGGATTGTGGACGAAACTCACACAACGACGGGGAGAACATGCAAACTCCTTCCAGGAAGGTAACCGGAGCGCCTCGAACCCACAACCTTCCAACTGGAACGACACAGTGCTACCCACTGTGACGCTGATTTTATGTTTAATATGTTGAATTAAAATTTTTACAAAAATGTAAAATTGTGTTGCCTTGTGATGGACTAGTGACCCGTTCATGGTGTACACTTAGCTGTCACCACAAGGGGCTGGAGTGCACCAGCAGATCTCTGTGACCCTGAAAAGGAAGAAACAGGAGAAGAAAATGAATACATTTATTATTTTCAGAGCATTTTTTCTAAAAGGGACATTATTTTACCAGTATAGGCACAAATATGGTCCAAACGTGTTAAAGGTAAAAAAGTGTCCTCCAAGGTACAATTCAGGTCTTTAACCCTAATAAATATTCTTCTAATAAATCAGTTTTTTGTGGTGATATAGTTTTTGTTTTCTTTTTTTAGAAATATTTTTTTCATTATACACAATAATTCCACAACAATCTCAAAATTGTTAAAAAAAATATAATTCCAAGCAGTATATTTTTTTTAACTGCAACAATTGACAACAAACAGTTTTAAAACAAAATCAAAAGTGTTGAAACCAAAAAAAGACAAGGTCAAAACGATGTGAAAACTGTATATAAAAAAACAGGTGAAGCTCTCTTAAACCTTAGACACTGATTTTTTTCGTGCCAGAACTTTGAAAAACACAAGCCATATCACAGGTCTTTTACTTCTAAAGGCTATACCTTCTTTTCACCACTAGATGGCACCAATTTGGGGTATGTAAAATGAAACTGAAAGATTTGCGTGCTTTTTCTCACATCATAACTCTAGTAATGATTGTCTAAAACGAGAAATTTCAAAACAAATAGCCTTTAAAACACCTTTTGTAAATATTTTAAGGTTTAGTTGCGTACCTTTTTTGTAAGAGTATACAGTGATTTTTTTTTATGCAGGGCATCCTTTCTTTCAAAATGCAAAACAAATCTTAAAATACTGTTGTCTCTGGAGCAAAAAAAGATTGCACTCGAAAATTCCTTATTCTCCAAAAAGAGATTGTTTTATAAATAAGCCAACCACAATTTCTTTGTGGTTTGAATAAAAGGTTTTGTTTTATTGGTGGTTACCAGTTCTGTCGTGGGTAGGCTATTGCAGTGCTGCCTCATGGTCAAAAGATTCCTGATGACAGGTCCTTATGTGAGTGGTCTGCGTTGTACTTGGACTTGCAAGATTATAAGTTCAATGCAAATAAAGACCCTTATAAACTAAAGAAGCGAGTAAAGGCATGCAAATAAAAGCCTTCAATCTAAAATAAAAGTACAACCATGTTCATTCTCTATCTGATGTTTTATAGTAGACGGAAGTACAACTTAGAGTTATTAATTCATTCTGACCCCTTTGACTGTTTCCACCCTCTCAACATTTCACTTTTGCCTGGCTAAATGTAGCTCTGCATAGCGTGAGCACAAGCACAGCTTGACATGTGAAATCCTAAACGTCTTCAGAGGCCAAAGATCTGCCTTCCTCCAAATACACCAGAGGAACTTTGGCTGATTTTGGATCAGCGCTTGTAAGCAGGGAAAGGATACTGTTAGTTAAGATATTCGCATAGATTAACTGAATGGTCTGTCTGAGTTAAGCTTAGCATCGTCAGGATTGTTGGAAAAACTGATGGAGATTTTGTAATGAATTTTGCCCTTGGAAATCGACTATGTGTAATATATTTGGTTTGAGAATAATTAGATTAACAAGTATAGAGCTGTGGATAGGTAACATAAATAGCTGTCAGAATGGCAAAAAGAAAAACTTTCTTAATTATTTGATACACATGAGTTCAGATTTATCACAGTTATATTATTAAGCCAAATAAGTGCAAATTGTAATTAAAGCTGCAAGCAGCAATCAAAGGGCTTGAAAACCTCAGATGCCATCACCATGTTTTGGCAAATATGTTAAATGTTGTAGATGTGTTCATACATGGACCATTAACATCATTGGTAAATTTGGGACCGCTCAAGTTATCACAACTTCCTCTTTATGGCGAAATGTCAACTTTCGACACCCAGTGTGCGTACATAGTTTTACAAAATCAAAGCTTTACAATTTAACATCTCACATAACGTAAGATAAGACTGATGGGGTTTTCGGGGTGAACAAATATAATATCTAGGACAGGGGTCACCAACATGGTGCCCGCGGGCGACCAGGTGAGTCGCCCGCCACCTATTCTAAAAATAGCTCAAATAGTACCGGTTTCCAGTGAGCTGAATATAATTTAATATGACTGATATTCTTGTTTAAATAACACTTGCATGTAAGCTTGAGTGACAATATATAAATAAAAAAAGTATTATATAAATTAACTAAGACCTGATAGAGTTGAAAGGTCAGTATGATGAAACAAACAAGCAGTGCAGCGAAAATGAGACAACTGACCAATAAAAAGATCATTTCATTTTCGCGACGAATGAGAGGTAAAGGGTTTTTTTTACCTCTGTGGAAGGAGCGTGTGTTTGTCTCATTTGCACGACAATTCTAGCGACGGCCAAGCATTAATAAATTCAGGAGAGGGTCTCAAAGTGGTAACCCTTTGCATTAATCAGTACCCAGGAAGTACCTCTTGGCTTCAAAAGGGTTGGTGACCCCTGCTGTAGGAGTTGAGACATGCAAAAGTGCAATTTTTACAAAATAATTCACTTCCTGTTTGTTTTGGAAACTCACTCTAAGGTCTTCGGCAAAACATAAGTCAAATTTCAAACACCATTTTTGAATAGCAGTAAAAAAACAGCATATTCCATGTGGCCACAAAGTGGCGCTACAACTGACACCACAGGCTGCTATATAGTTGTGTTCAGACAAACTTGGCAAATATCATCCTGATCGGACATTGACTGGCGAATATATAACATCTTCCTGCTTTATTGAAACATCGAAATTCAACTGACCGCCAAGAACGTTCAAAAAAAGCTTCTTCACAATACAAAGTCCTTTAGATAACACTGCAAGAGTTTTGATGGAAATAAATGACAATTTCTAGGAGGAGTTTGTTAAAGTACAAGACCTGAAATTTAACTAAATTTCTAAATAACTGACTTCCTGTCGGTTTTGGAAATCCACTCCAAAGAACATTTTTGTAGGTCTTGGTCCTTTAAATCAGTGTTCCAAATTTCAAACATGTCCTTAAAAACCAGTGTGAAATAGCACAACTGGGTGGCGCTATAACTGATAATGTAGGTTGCTCTTTGGATGAGTTATTAACAACTTCCTTTTTATGCCTTTGAATTGACAGCCGCTGTACGCACATAGTTTCCGTAGTCCAAAAAGTTTCTAATTGGTTACACGTTGAGCGAGTATAAATATGAACGATTCTAAAATACATTTTCATTGTGTTTATTTCATTCCTGTTCAGATTCCCTTTATTTGAATGAATACAGGCTACAGTTTAATATTTTAACATTTATATATGGTGCCTTGTGATTTATTTTTTTCATAAAACAAATGTACCTTGCCACAAAAAAGTTTGCAAAGCAATGATGATGACAAGCTAGCTAAGATTTTCATTTAAAATGATATTTTGATATATGATATTATTTTTTATACTGTATAATGCTGTTATCAGACCTTTTTATGCAATTAAGTGCCCCACCTGTTGACAAGTTATACTTTAAACACTGTTAAACATATCTTCATCAGGGCATATCCAAGTGTATCTGAAGGGGCAGGTCAACTTTATGCCCATGTATGCTACTTTTTGAGAATCTTCATGTCATTAAATAGCACTGAGATGGCTCTGATTAGAATCCATAATGACCTAGCCTTGGCAGCTGACCTAGGCACTGGTCTCCAGAAAAACTGAAGTTCCAACATACAAAATGCTGCTCAAAGGGTTGTTACGCACTCTCCAAGGACAAAGCACATCACCCTCGTACTGCAGGAACTTTACCAGTTTCTTGTGAAGCAGCAAATTAACTTTAAGGTGCTTCTCCTGAACTATAAGGCCCGGAACAATCTTGCCTCCTTTGCTCAGAGAACTAATAACGATCAGCTCAACACCTCAAATTCTTCGTTCCTCGTCTGTTCTGTGGCTGGAACACCCACGTCTTCCAAGGATGGCAATGGATGGGAGAGCCTTTAGCTCTGCGGCTCAATCCTGGTGTTGATGGCTTGATGCCACCCACTACGGGTCTGACAATATTGTGGTTTATGTCGTATCTTCGAAACATGTACAGTGTGCACATTTAATAAAATACTCTTCAGCATGCATGGCTGTTACTTCCGGGGTTCCCCAAGGTTCAGTCCTTGGTCCAAACATTTTTATCATTTACATTCTTTTAAATCATTTACATACGTTCCTTTTGATCTGTTCTTACTTTTTATATGAATGTTTCTTGAGAATTATTTTGTTATAATAGAGATCAGAAACAATGAAGGCCCTGGGTTCTCCCTGTGCTTGCCTGGGTTTCCTCCGGGTACTCCGGTTTCCCCCCAAAATCCCCAAAACATGCGTTTAGGTTAAGTGAATAATCTACATTTCCCTTAGGTGTAAGTGTGTGAGTGAATGTTGTTCTGAGTTGGACTGGTCGACCTGTTCAAGGTGTACCCCTGCCTCTCGCCCAATGTACACTGGAGATAGGCACCGTCAAACCCCCGTGACCCCAAAAAGAGAATAGGCGGTTTGGAAAATGAATGAATGATGGCCCCAGAAAACGGTTTTTTTTTTAGAGTTGGAGGTGGAGCTTGTCACTGAACTGGACAATAATTCAATAATAATATACATTGCGATATATATGTGGCGGAGAGTGGTGCCAACAAACAGCGGAACACTTCAAGTCTCTTTCACAATTTGAAACAAACCCACTCAGTATAACACACGGAGAGTTAGAGGATGAGGCAGTAGAGCAAAAGCGTGAGTAAGAGAGCGAGAGAAATAAAGGGAAAGAGTTCATTGTGTGTAGTATGTGTAACGCAGCATTTGAAGAAACTTTATTCTGCTAATAAACTGTTTAAGCAAGTACAGTGGTACCCCGAGATACAAATGCTTCGAGTTACGAAATGTTTGAGATACGAAACGTTTCGCGGGAAATTTTTGGCTTCGAGAGACGAAGAAAAAATTGAGATTGAGATACGAACAATAACAAACAGTTCTGCTCTAGTTTCCACTTGTTTGTGTGACGTCGCTGATACGCCTTAAAACACTTTAAGTCAATTTTAATTACTATTACTAATAATGTGCTATAACAAATGTTAGAGTCAAGGTGTCGTAAAAGAAATAACATTTGTAACATGGAAAGTGCTATAGTACTTATAGTACTATATACTATAGTACTAATACAGATAGTACTTAGCCTCTGAGATTTATTTACAAAAAACAAAAATCCAAAGTAGGAACAAAAAATGCAGAGACAAAATTAGGGCTTAGGTTAATGGAGGAACAAAAAAGGCCAACAGGCAAAATATCTCTAGTAACTTGAGCAGGGAAATCAGTCCATAAAAAATAACCAGGAACAAGCCAAGGGCACAAAGAACTCTGACAAAACAAGAAATCAGGAAAACAAGGAAGGACTCACGATTACCACAGGCTAGCATCAACAATAACTGAGCAAAGAAACAGGGAAAAATAGTCAACTTAAATACACAATATACATAACAGGGCACATGTGAAAACAATCAGGTAATTACTGGCCTAAAGCAACACATAGGGAGAAATGAGGACATCTAGTGGAGAAACAAAATCATAACATGAAAAAACTAAAGTCATAGAATGACAGGTCCTGACAGTTCTGTAGCGCAACTTAGAGAAACCCAGTGACGCGTTCTCAGAAGCGTCTCTCCATCTGTCTGCCCTTGTGCTTGAAACCGTGTTGGTGTCAGTAATTCGTGAAATATCTCAAGAAAGTTAACTTTCATACGTACCGGCATAATGTCTTCCGCCACCTGTTCCACCTCCTCCACCAAAGGTAATGTTTCACATTTGTGTACATATTACATATTTTGTGTGTGTTTTATTGTCATTTATTACATTAACAATGTGTAGATTTAAGGATTGAAGAAATTTTACTTGATTTTTCTCAGGTTTTTAATTTTTTATCTGCTTAAAGTGTTGTTTCTGAGAGCCGTTGCACGGATTAGGCAGTCTGAAAAACGATAAAATAATCTCTAATGGTACTAAAAGCTCGTCCTTTTTATGTGGAAACTGGGCAAGTTTCAGAACAAAGCTAAAGCTAAAATTCATGTTTCTTCACCATGAATCAGAAGATTTTGTGTGAAAAAGAAAACCAATTCAATAGAATAGTGTATTTTTGATGATGCACATTTTCCTCCAGTATCCTTTCATAACATGCTGCATTCATCTTCCCATCAGTTTGACCAAATTTCCTGTGCCTTTGGAGATCAAAGACCACAAAACATCAGTGATCTTGGCCAAAAAGGTGAAATTTGGTCTCATTTGTCAAAAAAACTTTTTCTCCCAAAAAGTCTCTGAGCCATTTTGTGTATTGTAAGCATATTTGTCTAGTAATAGCGTTCTTTTGGAAACTCGACCCCGCAACCCAACGTTCTTCAAGTGTCTATTGTGCTCCTTGAAAAAGCCGCACCACATTTTTTCACAGAGCCCTGTATTTAAGCTGAAATTCTCTTGCCGTTCATTCTTTCTTTAATCTGAAGCATATATTTCTGGGAGGAAAATCAGGCTTCAGACCTGCAACCTTAAACTGTTGACCTCCATGCTGAATGCAACACTTCGACAAGAGAGATTAATCTTTAGTCTCACTTTAGAAGATAATGAAAGAACACTGACACATTTGAGGAATACAATAGCTGAAGCTTTTGTCAAACCAGTGTTTTCTCTTCGTTTCTGTTTTACAGGACAACCAGAAGATTTTTGAATAATGACAGTAACTTTCTCAGGGATATAAGGGTGAGACCCCAGTAACCTGCTTATCTGATGTTGAAGAGGAGAGCCAGAGATAGCTGCTCTTTAAAGAGATCGCTGTGAGTTCACTGCATCATATTTCACCTCTGCTTGGATTTCCTCATAAAAGACTTCTCACCTCTCTCAAAGTGAAATACATTTCTCCAGTGTGCTAACTGTATTCCAGCCTTTCACGTGAGCTTATACCATCCCAACCTTACCTTCTGTTCAGTTTTGACCTTCATCGTGTGAATCGTCTGCAAATATTGTAAAATAAAGCTTTATTTATTGTGAAAGTTGTCAGCAGGGTGCTCGTCGTCTGGGTGGAGGAAATATTGAGGCAATGACTTCCTCCCTGAAGATGGCATTTATGGTACAACAGATGTACTTTGCACCACATGGGAAAACAGGAAAGAAGACGACAAAATAGAAGAAATCAAAAATACATTAAAAAAATCGTGGTTTATTCTGTTGATGGGTGATCACAGGAAGCTGTTTGATAAAAATGTGGAGAAAGAGAGGATGTGTGGCCCACTATTTCTCTCCTGTTTTTTGTACGAAGTTGCTATGAAAATGTTGAATTGGCGCCACAGAGTGGCTCTTTTATGAGCCAGCTTTCATTGGTCATTCTCCTTACAAAAAAAAGATCCCATGTGTCAATCCAAAACAATTTTTCATTGGCACAACTCGTTCGCACCGATGTGTGATGTCCCACTGGTGCCTAAGATTTGGCGGTAGACTGTAAAATAAATTGACAATGTGACACCTACTGCCATTGGGCTAATATCAAGCGATTTCCGAGCTGGACTGGAGCCTACCATTGAGTGGTGTACAAACTTCGGACTGAAAATTCGGATCAGTGCGCCTGTTAAGTCTGAAGTACTGAGCATCCGGGTCCTGGCTCTCCACTTTCCCATTGGTAGAAAATGGTAAAAGGTGCTGAAACTTTGATCATTATCGCACCAAAAATCCTTTAAATCAGTTTTAAATCAAACGAAACATTATGTATAGATTACCAATAAAGTACTATAACAAAAGTTAGAGTCAGGGTGTCCTAAAAGAAATAACCTTTATAAAGTGGAAAGTCCTTTTCTGTAGCGTATGTTGGAGGAGAAACCTAGAGTGAAACAAAGATGTCTTACCTTTTGCTTTCTTTTCCGAACAGCAGTTTCTACTTTATAATAGTTTTTTTTTGTAGGACACCTTGACTCTAACCTTTAATTTGAGACATTATTGGTGATCTACACATAATGTTTCACTTGATTTAAAACTGATTTAAAGCATTTTGCTGTGATGATCAACGTTTCAGCGCCTTTTATTATTGTCTTTCAATGGGAGAGGGGGAGAGCCAGGACTGGCTGCTCAGTGCGATGTCAGACGTAACAAGCTGATTGGCCTTTACATATAATCATGGCCAAAATATCAGCGTCCTTGCAATTCTTTGATTGAGATATATATATATTTTTTTTTTGGGGAAAATTGCACATTTTTGGTATTCCTATGTTTATTGTTTTGTTCACAATGGACAAACTCTTGACAAACACTTGTTCTAACGAATTTTGCCACCCAGTGACATTTAGGCATGTGCACACAAATATTTTTACTCATTTTCCTCAAAGTTAACATTACAAATAGGACAAATAGGCCTTATATTGAAGGCAAATGTTTCTAATGTTAAAAGATCTCTTTCAAACACTAGCTTTATTCTATTCTGTTATAGAGCTCCATTACAATATTTTATTAGTGTTTTTGTGGCAATCGTATGTTCAAAGTTAATGAGTGTGGGTAAGTGTCATGGTAAAATCCATTAGAACATCTGACTCGTAGGACAACATTATTGGCAACTTGCCCAAATAGATTGAAATAGAGGAATGGATTACTCGACCTGAGCGTCACATAAAGAATAGAGGAAAGTGTGAAGAGGTGTCTGGCATTTGAGAGAAAACATGTGAAAATCCATAAACAATCTCAAGACTACAAGTCTATCTGTTCCCATTTTCGCTGTGTCCACTACCCTAAAGAGGTTTGCGGCTCATGTCAATGTTGCAAATCTCCAATAAAACTTCAATGAACGGTTGTTCAAATTGTGGATAAACAACACCAATTAACAAATTCAAGCTGATCTGCCAGACACAGAGTAAAAAAGTGTCAGCTCGCACTATCCATCTCCATCTGAATGAAATAAAACAATATTGTAATAGAACACTGCTGACATGACACAATGGACAATATGTGACAAAAGCACAACCCCTCCAGGAGAGCATACTGTGGACAGGTGAGACAAAAGTAGAGCTTTTCGGACAAGGAACTGTTTACAAAAAAGAAGCACTTAAAGATCGAAAAGAAACAAATAACATACACATCCACGAGGACTTTAAAGAAATAATATTAATATGATTGGAAACACAATTTTTCACCAAAATGATTCCAGGTTTGATCACAAAGTATATTTAAATTATTCAATTAATACATCGTTCACATGGAACGGTAAAGCGGAACAACAAGGCTACAGCAGTTGCAGGCGGTGTTTTTATTGTGACGGACCACAACTTCAGCCAGTGGGAGAAAGTTGTGAAACGTTAATACAAATATAAATTATTTTATTACCTCCTTTTTAGTTCAGCTATGCGCAGTTTAACTAAATAAAGTTTGTTTGTAATTTAATCATTTTCTTGTTTTGTGTGATTTGCATGAAATACTTAATATCAATAATGATATTAAATATAATTACGTTTATCGTGTTTTGGTGTTGTTAATAACCACACTCGAGAAGGTGCTTTTTACTGAACGACACTGTGAACTCTTTTACTCACGTTTGCATTGTGCAGCACTGCCCTCTAGAGGAACAACCATAAAGAGCATATGACGTCCAGCTCTATGCTACTACGTGTATGACAATGAATGTGCTTGAAGCGAATTCTTTTACTGCTGCAGTGTTCTGTGTCACGACCATCTTAAGGATCAAAGATGTTTGGAGGTTTTGTTGCTTTTTTACTTGGTGCCTCGAATGTGAATGGTATCATGAAATTTCATGATTGACAAACTATTCTGGGCCTGAGTTTGGATTCAGAAATCTGCAATCGCCACTAAAACAAATAGGTCTTCCAGTAGGATAATGACCTGAAACACTTCAAACATAAGGGTTCTATTAAAGTTAAAAGTGTAATTTCTTCATGGCACCCAAGAAAGCTTTGCAATGTTTTTTTGCACACTATATTTTGTAGAACAAAAAAATCTGTATTTTACATTCTAACGTGTATAAACATCCCATTTTCTAAATGGTAAAAATGTGAACGGATCCTGGTTATTTTAGCATCAATTCCTGGCCAATTGAGTAGGAGACTGTTTAAATGCAGCGAACCTGATTATAGGATAAATAGCTTGGAAATACCTACAGTATTACAATTCTCAGATTGGTCTGGTGGCACATTCTCAAAAAACTAAGTGCAGTGCACCATGGAGCTGAAGTTGTTGAGAAAAACACTCTATAATTATAAAGAATGTGTTAAACAATAAAATACCACACTGAAATGGCTAATTACACAAACATTACGCAAATCTGTAATGCATTTTTCACTGTTCCCAAAATAAATGTATTAAATGTTCCCAAACATTTATTTAAGATGATGGAGAAGAGCGCCCTGTTGACCTGTTGAGAAAAAAAATGATAACTCATATATTTTATGTTTTACATTCTTCTAAATAGACACTCTAATCTTTGCTAATTGCTCTGTATGCTCTTAGTATTCTCTCAGCGATCTTATCAGCGATTCTTAAAGAACTTATTTTGTATTTATCAAAATTTTCAGAACTCTTAATTTGATAGTTGTCGGCGTAAATTGTTTTAGTGAGACAGATAATTTACATGTTTTGACAGCGGTTAGTCAGCTCAGTTCAGTGTAGCTGTCAATCTTAGCGGTCAATCACATGGCCCCTCCTAGTTTTTTGGGAAATTTGAGCCATCGTGAACCGCGCAAAAATAAACTTTAAACAAACAAACAAAACTGGATTACTTTTGAAAATCATTAAAAGCAAGTAAATAACGTAGTTTCGAAGAAGTTCAGCTGTTTCCCGTAGACTTATATTGGACAGAAATGATTCTGCAGCCAGCCACAGGGGGGCATTTACTGCAATTTGGGTTTCACTCCACCGGCCATGTGAGTCATTGTTGATTCATTTGAGAGTGGAGCACAAATTGAAAATATCAAAATATATATAGTGTGACGGATGTCCATTCCATTCATTGCTGTCCTGGCTAAAACGACGTACACCTGGACCCCGCAATCAACCGCCACCTAGCCTCAGCTGCCGGCAATCAGCGGGACCAGATAAGAGAGAGAGAAGAGACCCAAGCCAGTTGAGCTTCGACCTCACAACACTGCAGATGCTAACGGCTCTTCTCTCTCCCTCTAGACAGCAGCTGAGACCAAAGGGCACACATTCCGGACACTCCTTTATTTCACTGCTACACGGGACCAGGGCACGGGCACGGGCACGGGCACGGGCACCAAAGGGGAACGAGCACGAAGAAGTCACCATCACCAAAGAGCACTGTCATTTCTATGTGAATAAAACCACCCTCCGGGCACTTTATTACACAACTCCTTGTGGTGTAATTCTGCACCCCGTTATATATATATAAATATATATATAAAGGCTTGTCCGTTTTGCCAAAAACCAAGCGGTTCTTCAAATGCGTCCTGTTTTCCCAAGGAGTCGGGGGATGCATCACTACGATCCTTCCTGGGCTCAGAAATCACAATATTTCAACATAATCAACACAAAATAGCATTCGAAATATAATACATTTGGATTTGTATTTTTATGTACATAACAGGCTTTTATTAAGGACAGAAGTTCAAGGGATTCTTTAACATTTGGTTGTGATTGTAGCATTCAAAACATAGTTTTAATAAAACAATGGTGGGCAGTAACGAAGTAAATGTCTTCAGTAAACTTAAGTAGCTTTTTACTATAGAAGTAGACTTTTTACTATAACTTCACTACATTTCAAAGTCAAATATCGTACTTTTTACTCAACTACATTTGCGAAATCACTTGTTCCTTTTTATTTATGAGTGGATAAAACACGTAATTTCTTGTGAGCATGCGCAAGCTACCAATCAGGGTACAGTGCGCGCTCTTTTTAGAATAGTGTTGGTTAGCGCTTGGTATCTACTTATCCCGAATGCAGTTCAGTGTCAGTTAAACAGCAGCGTTTACTGAGATGCCCGTGCCTTAATAAATGATGGAAGAAACTCACGAAACTAGTTTCTGTTAAGGTAATCTGATACGACCAGGTTATATTTACACACAGAGACATTTAGGTACAATATTGTAAAAGAAAACTTGTGAACCTGTGTTTAATAGTTTAGACATTGAAAAGGTTTTTTTTTATTATTGAACTTAAACGGGCAACTATGTTAAAATAAACCTTAAATTGAAAAGGCCTGCTCTGAAATTATGTTATTCCATTTGGTTCTAAAGGAAATGCAAGGTTTTGAGCTCATGATCTTTTAAATGTGTCAACATCAGAAGTGTCAAAGTCTTTTCACATTTCAGCAAGAGTCTTCAGAGAAATGATAATGGTATATTATATTTTTTGAAGGAAGCACTTTTACTGGAGTAATATTTTGTGTGTATCTTTGTGTGTACTTGTACTTTAACTCAGGTACTTGGTTTGTGTACTTTGTCCACCACTGAAAAAACATGACTTTAAAAATTATTTCAAATTGCAACCAACAAAATACAAGACGTAAAAAATTTAAATCTCAATTTGGTCTCTATTATGTAACTAAAAACTAAATCCAGATTGGTGGTTGACATATAAGCCTGAGAAATGCTCATATGTCTTCTTCTTCTTTTCCTTTCGGCTGTTCCCAGTTTAGGGGTCGCCACAGCGAATCATCCTTTTCCACCTAACTCTGTCCTCAGTATCTTCTACTCTTGCACCAACTACCTTCATGTCCTCTTTCAGCACATCCATATATCTTGTCTTTGGTCTTCCTCTTGACCTCTTGCCTGGCATCTCCATCTCCAACATCCTTCTACCAATATAACCACTATCCCTCCTCTGCACATGTCCAAACCATCTCAACCTGGCCTCTCTGACTTTGTCTCCAAAACAACCAACCTGAGCTGTCCCTCTGATGTGCTCGTTCCTAATCTTGTCCATCCTCGTCACTCCTAAACTGAACCTCAACATCCTCATCTCTGCTACTTCCATCTCTGCCTCTTGTCTCTTCTTTACTGCCACAGTCTCCAACCCATACATCATAGCTGGTCTCACTACTGTTCTGTACACCTTTCCTTTGATTCTTGCTGACACTCTTCTGTCACACAACACCCCTGACACTTTTCCCCACCCACTCCAACCTGCCTGCACTCGTCTCTTCACCTCTTTTCCACACTCCCCGTCACACTTGACTGTTGACCCCAAATACCTAAACTCCTGCACCTTCTTGACCTCAGCCCCCTGTAACCTCACTGTTCTATTTCCCTCCCTCTCGTTCAAACACATGTATTCTGTCTTGCTGCGACTGACTTTCATTCCTCTTCTTTCTAGAGCTGACCTCCAACTTTCCAGGTTTTCCTCCACCTGCCCTCTGCCCTCACTACAAATCACAATGTCATCTGCA
>SRMA01027310.1:209361-249259 GCA_007224835.1 Danionella cerebrum | reverse complement strand
CTCTCCACCACCTCATCCAACTCACTCCAGAATCTCTCCTTCTCTTCCAACTTGCAGCCTACTTGTGGAGCATAACCACTCACTACATTCAACATCACCCCTTCAATTTCTAACTTCAAACTGATCACCCTGTCTGACACTCTTTTCACCTCTAAAACATTCCTCACAAACTCCTCCTTCAGGATCACTCCTACCCCATTTCTCTTCCTATCCACACCATAGTAAAACAGTTTGTATCCCCCTCCAATACTACGCGCTTTGCTACCCTTCCACCTGGTCTCCTGCACACACAGAATATCTACCTTCCTTCTCTCCATCATGTCCGCCAGCTCCCTACCCTTCCCTGTCATTGTACCAACGTTAAGAGTCCCTATTCTCAGATCTACACTCCTGCCTTTCCTGTTCTCTTTCTGTCGACGAATCCTTCTCCCTCCTCTCCTTCTTCGACAAACAGTAGTCCAATTTCCACCGGCACCCTGTAAGTCAACAGCACCGGAGGCGGTCGTTGTTAACCCGGGCCTCGACCGATCCGGTATGGAAATCGATTTGGTGACTCGCATATTTGGTTTTTGGCATTTTTTACGCCGGATGCCCTTCCTGACGCAACCCTCTCTATTTATCCGGGCTTGGGACCGGCACAGAAGTCACTGGCTTGCAACCCCTGTGGCTAGATTTTTGAGGGCTTTATGATTTTTTTTTATCGTAGCACTTTTGATTTTTGTTATTAAACATAAAAGCTTTTAGTTGTCAACTATCAAGATTTTTGCAATAAAAGAAAATGACATTTACTGCTTGGAATTATATTTTTGTGCGATTGCAGGAAATGTTGTGTAATGTAAAAAAGAATATTTGTAAGAAAAAGAAGGTAGGGTTGCAATAAACAAAAATGATTTAAAGCATTGCCACAAGTTCACGTCAAATGTCATTTATTAGAGCATATTGTAAGTAGTAAAAAAATGCCCAAAAGAGCCCCAGAGTTATAAGGGTTCATATTCCATCAGGAAAATTGCATGTCTCTATAAGCTCATGTCCTAAATATACAGAAAACTTTAAAATGTAATGCCACCCAACAAAATACCTTTACATCTGCTCCAATAGGTTTACTGCAAAGTGCTTTGTGAGCGTGGGTATAAAGCAGTATTCACATAGAGGTTCATTCAGCTAGTTAGATCTGTACCATAATACAGCCTAATCTCCAAAATAAGTGAGTACATTTGTTTTTGTAAATGCATCAACATATCTTTACAAAAGTCAGCTTGCATATTTGCCAACATGTATGTCCTGAAGGTACCCGACAAGATTTGTGGTTGACATAATAAAAAAATCACATTTGATTAAATGGTAGTAGCTTTAGCACATGTCATCTATAGCCTGAGCTTGCCAACACATGAGTTTCAGCACATTGTCTTTTAATTCTACATCAGTTTATAATAAAATCATAAAGTTGCTCTGACCATTATGTTGAATCTGGCCATTATGAATGTCTGCTCAACACGTTTTGTGGCAGCACCACCTTGTGGTAAAAAGATATGAACAAATGTATAAATATTATTTGGTCAGAAATCTCTTCTTAACCTTTTTACCAGGACTATGGGGAGAAAAATGCAAATTTCATTTAGGTTGAAAACCGACTCTTTCGAACTCCCAGACAGTAAGTCTGATTCTTACCAAATTCAAATCAAAAGATTATGTGACAAAAAGGTATTCATTTAGTCTCGATCGACATTACAGTTTTAGTTTAACACATTGACGAATTCAATGGCTTCGTTACAAGTCTAATTTGAAAATGCATCTCTACTACCACTGACATATTGGCCCTAAACATCTGTGTGAGCCATCAGTGCTTAACAATGACTACACAATAACGCTTGCAACAGCGCCACCTTAAGCTCAAAGTTTATAAACCTCTTAATAGGACTAAATACTTATACTTATAGCTACTTATAGCTCTAGCTCTTGAGCAAGCTTTAGATCAATTTGCCTACGAGCAAATGGAAATGTGGAAATGTGTTTTTGGCTTCTTGAAACTTGGCCTTGTATTACTGCATGCATTTATATTTAATATTGTTACTATTATCATCTTTAGACAATAAGATGGTTAACAATTGGTTGGAAAATGTGTGTCTTACAAGGCTGGGGGAGTAAAGCCAAACCGCAGCGAGCACAACCATTGGCCTGGTTGCTGAACTTTTAAAATTATTTCCAAATTCAGAGAAGTTGCTCTCAAATTCTTCTGTAAAATTACTAAATAAGTTTAATAACTGGCTGCGTGTGTGGGTCAGACTTGAGGCAGAGCTCTGAAACCATGATGGTTCCATCCTTAACAGGAAGTCAAGTGTGCGCATGTTAAGCCGGCAGCTTCCAGAAGAGCTCCGCGGTTGCTTCATATGAGCTTAAATGGGCAGCACAGTGGTCTTCCAGTTAGAATGTTGCCTATTTGAGGCTCAATGGAAGGAGTTTGCTTGCTAGAGTTTCCTGCGGGTACTCCGGTTTCCACCACAATCCCAAAAACATACGGTTAGGTTAATTGAATAATCTAAATTTCACTTAGGTGTGAATGTGTGAGTGGATGTTGCCCTGCGATGGACTGGCTACCTGTCCAGGGTGTATTGTCCTCCTCTTGCCCAAAGTGCACTAGAGATAGGCACTCGTGACCCCAAAAGGGAATAAGTGGGTCGTGAAATGGATTCTTCAAAACTGTTGTTGGCTTTAAAGGTACTACGCCAAACCCTTATGTTTTGTTTTGCCGCAATCTCTGATGAAAGCTCTGCGAAAGATCGGGACATGCACTAATACATAAACAAAACCCCAGGAAGAAGTCCCGTGAGTGTAACAGAATCTGTGTCTGAGAAGAAAGAGGGCTTAGGGGCTGATGGCGATTGAAGTGAAAGTGACGTTATGACCATGTATGGAGTGACCCATACAAGGAATTTGTGCTCTGCATTTAACCCGTCCAAGTGCACACACACAGCAGTGAATAAACACACACCGGGAGCAGTGGGCAGCCATGGCTGCGGCGCCCGGGGAGCTGCTCAAGGTCACCACAGTAATGGTTGTCTCAGGAGGGAGAGAGTTTCAACACTCATCCCACCTTTGACTCCTAGTGGAGCTGGGGATCGAACCTTTTGATCTCCAGTCAATCACTTTATCCACTAGGCTGGAGCAGGATTCCTCTCAGCGGTATATATATCCAGTTACCATGTTTTGCTACTTCAGCAATTTTTTAGGGGTGCATATGGAAACGGGAAGATACCAGCAACTTGGCACTGAGGGTAGGAGGAACTTTGTTTTAAAACATGAATAGGTAGTCAGTAATAGGAAGCACGTAGGTGCTGTCACAGTTTTGAACTAAAGATTCGTTTGGAAGTCAACTCTTTATACATTAAAGACTGAAACTCGATAAACATAGCACTTTCATTTACAACTAAGATATGTTCCTCCATCTTAGAGCTATGTTACACACGCCATGAAAAGCCAATTTTAAGAATGTATGATATGTGCACCTAAATGTACTATAAAAGTATATTGAACAGCAGCTGTGTCCAATTAAAGCGTATTCAAAAACATGAATTAACTCTATATAGTTAAAATTAATTATTAAAAGGGCCGAACATACCTCCAATGTCCTGTAGTTTCCCCATAATTTCTGCATCACATACAAACTTCCTTTCCACTTCTACGTTCATTTTGTACTATGGGGAGGGGGGGAACAAAACAAAAATAAGATTTATGAACGTTAGCTTGCCTGACAGGGCAATTAAAAGTGAAATTGTGTAATTTGCATTTGGAACTATTCATAACATCTCATGAATTATTGCGAGTCTATTTAATTCTATCTTTAAAATTTCGCCGTAAGCCTCGGGTTGCTACAGACATTAATAGCTATATTTTAAATCTGGTTTGGAATATTCATCGGACACATTGACAATACCAATAAAGCATAAACATCAGCGTACAGCAGATTAACGTCAACATACCAAGAAGGGTCCTGAACAGCTTTTCGGATCAGGCATTTATGCGGGCAGCTACTGCCCCACACGCCACTGAACGGACTTGCAATCACTTCAAGATTGATTTAACGAAAGCGATTCAGTAAAAAACTAAGTATCCACTTAAGTGTTTTCATTAGTCACCGAATTGCATTGTTTATTGGTTTAAATATAAATTCTTAAATTTGCTTTACGTTAACAAAGCTTAAAAGTATCAACACCAAACAAACATTAAAATTATCGACTTAATATAACTTGCAATATTTCTTCAGTTAGCAAATTTCTTGAGTTGTTTAATTAAGAACGTAGCTTTGCTTCCAAAAAGTTACACCTTGTTTTTACTTCGAGAGAGTTTCGATGTATCGCTGTTCTGTTTTTAAATATTTAAAAAAGTTATTTGGGACACATATCTTGGGACATTGTTTATCGGGCTTGTGCATTGTTGAAACTTCTGATAATAAAAGTCTTGGCAAATGAACATTCATGTTTTTGGGGGAGCTGTCGTATGTTTACCTACCACAGGAGACTCAACCAGAGAGAGAGAGAGAGAGAGAGAGAGAGAGAGAGAGAGAGAGAGAGGGTGAGCGAGCGGGTGAGCGAGCGAGCGAGCGTGGGAGGGAGGGAGTGAGAGAGCGAGTGAGAGAGAGAAAAACTTTTCAGTTTTAAAGAGCGAGAGGAAGCGTGTGCTGGAGTCCCAACCATGCAGGTAAAGCATTTGCTAATTGCTTTAATCCTAATTAAACGCCTTGGACGTAGATTTGATCGAGAAGTCGCGATTGAATGAAGCCGTGCAGGTCTCATGGCGTCCCGAGTACTATGGATCATTCGATGTGTATCATTTATGTTGGATATTAAGTTGCATTTCGACTGTTAAAAATCTTAACTTTTCTGCTTCGGTTTCTCATTTTTGCCCCGCCACCCCCTTTAGCAGCTCGTTATGTTGCAAGTCGCTCATTTGAACAGGAATGCTCATAATCATTAGTTAATTAATTCGTTTTTCCATTAGTAACATATTTATACTGTTCTTTATCTGTTGAAAAGGATTTTTGACGACCCCTGGCCACATTGTTTCCGTAATTTATTGAGAAAAACGCCGAAAGGAATGGTAAACGGGGCTGTTTAGCACAATGGTATTAAGCATCCTAAATTCATTAATTAAATAGCTTAGTCGATGTAGGCCGCAGTACCCGCTGAGGGGTTGACGCCGGGCGGAGAATGTCTCGGTGCCCGGGCAACAGGCCACAATCAGCGGGGTGAGGATCTAATCAAGACCGGGGATTTACCTCTAACAGCCTAAAGCCTATTTGCACAATTCAATTAGTGTAATAAAACCTGAATAGGGGTGTTGCATGTCGAGGGCGACAATGGCTGTGATGTTTATTTTTTTCCGTAACATTGATGCTGTGCCTATGGGGAGTTTGTGAGCGAATTGTGTGATACGCCGTTCGTAATTAGTGAACCAATTTGGTGAGTGTGTTAACGTTAGCTGCGTTAGCCATGTGAAGTGCCACGACTGTTTGTGAAAACGGCTGCGTTCGGCTAACATCATCCCTCAAGTAAGAAACAAGGGAAATATGTCTGTTTTCGTGACGGAAGTTGAGAACGTATGTAATTAGGGCAGCGGACTGCAGTGCGATGCACTTTAATGGAGTAGTTGTAATGATTAGTTACATTGGGGTGAGTGAGTGTGTTAGCAAGGCAGGCTAAAGCTCTCCGTTTCCAATTGATTCAACAGCTCACGAGTCTTGCTAATTAGACTGGACGTTAATTAAAGAACCATTTGAAGGTATGCCGGACATATGGTCTTAGATGGCGATTGTCAGATGTCCTGCAGAGCGTGAATCCATCCGTCTTTGACTTTGGGAGAAGTTAAAATGACTTGTTTTGATGATTCGATGCATGTTTTCAGTGTAGCAGAGAAGCTAACCTGAATGTTAATTGCCGTGGCTATGGAGGTAGCACTGTTGGCATCTGATGTCTTTAGCTAACTCGAGAAAAATGTAAATTGAGTCGTAGATGTCTTGTTTACTCATATTCGTACTAATCTCATCATTAGTTGTTTGTTTACTGAAATGTTAGTGTCAGTAACACCGCAGGGGCTTTGCTCATTTTCCTGTTATTTACAGCACATCACACTATTCACAAAAGGCAACATGTTGACAAGCTCAGGCTATGAATTTACTCATATCAGCATGTTATAGGACTAGTCAAGGTCAATTTTTAGGCCTCTTCAGAGAACTAATACTCTAGTTATTACACCATTGACACACACACACACACACACACACACACACATTTATTTATTTGTTTTTTTTCTCATTTCCTCATGGGTGTAGGGGTCAAATTAACAGATTAATAATGGCCGTTCATATAATTCACTTTATTTTGCTAAACCAATCAAGACGCATCTACAAAAAAATCACTTGATTTTAAAATAAACAGTCGTAGCAAGGTGGACGTGAGCTTCTTCAGCAGCACGTGTATTAGTGGAGGAAGAGGGGTATTTAAGGCAGGAAAAATGGGTACTTATGGGTACTGAAACCAGGAAAAGCAGTTGACGGCACAGAAAAGCACCTGTTTCGTATGTTGCCTTTTGCAAAAAACATCTGATAAAACATCGCTGGCACACAGAGACATTTTTTGTTTTCCATTTTTTTTCCGAATTTGCTGTATTCTTCTGCAAAGCCAGCAAAAATCACTGTTTTCTCAGCATTGACAGTTCTTTTCTGGCTGTGTGAAACGTGAAGTTCCGCCCTCCTCTAACTTTAGCACTTGCTGATATTTACACAAAGGAGCAGTTCATTGATTGGATATTTGCTTGCGGATCTGTTTTTCATTCCCTGACAACTGCTTTTTTTTTACAAGTGAAACTGATAACCTTACATACAGGACTTGGAACAGAAAAAAAGCGGTTCACATAAGCGTACCAAACCATGGAGGTCAAAACTTCAAACAGTTCAGTTTAAAATTGAGTATTGTGGCATCCTTAATGACAACTGTAAAAGAACTACTTGAATCGTATTGATACTAATTTCCTTGTATTCTATTTATATTTACATGAATTACCTCTAACAAAGCTGATTTTTCTCACGATTGTGAACGCAAGACTGTGTAACTCTAGGGCTGGGCGCTATGACGATATATATTATTACCGCAGAATGAAATGTGTACCGAAAAATACATTTTTTATTCTGTGTATACAGTGAAATGTAAATAAGTGGGTGTGGTCAACTCATTTTCACCTCACGTGAGGCTAAGAGTGGTCAAACCGTTGATTGCAAGACTGATGGAGGTTGTAAAAACTAGGAAAAGGAGAAAAGAACAGACGAGGAGTGGTCACAAGAAGAACTCGTCATTAAAAGAGGTGCAACAACTGTTGTATGGATTTGGTTCATTTTTTGCAAAAACTGACGAACATGATTTGCAAAAAGTCATGCTAATGTACTCACTAGCAGCAGTGGCACAAGCATTCTGTTTCACCACTTTAAAATGAAACACCCACAAGATGTTCAAGGACATTTGGCTGCACATTATTTAAAAGCTTGGATTATACATTTTTTAATTTGCTTATTTTTTCAAATTTGAATCGCTAATTTAATGATGTGACCATTGCTGCTGCTGTTTGTGAGGGAAAGAGCTAACTTGGGCTCTGTATACACCACCTGTCAAATGTGACCCAATTGTGATTTTTATATATATTTTTTTGCTCATGTCTGGTCTATGATGGTGAAAACAAGACACGTGCATCCTGATATTTTGAGGTCAGACTTCATTAATTTAAAATGACTCCAAAATGACGCATAAACAGGCAAATCAGATTGCAAAAAAAGTCAACATTGTTAAACTGAGACAATAAGTTTGCAAGGATTTAATGTGGTCACCTGGGAAGTGCAAGTGCTCGTTGTCATTCTGGACTTTGGCAAACCCTGATCTAGCCTATTGAGACAGTTAATAAAATTTGTATTATTTAGGCCATTTGGATTCAATTCAGCTAAATGTGGTCTACACCTGTCACAATATAAATTTTTTTGCTGTGTGATATATTGTGTTAAGCAATAATATTGCAATACTATTTTTGAGAACTATTTTTTTTATTTAACATAATGTTAAATAAACTTTAACACTGACTGTGGATGACATTTTATCTAAAGAAACAATAAATTAAATTAACTTTCAGTCCCTATCAACAGAAAAAGTTTATATAAAAAAAACATTGTCTCAGAAACAACAAAATTGCAGTTAAAAATCAAGATCCTGAATAAAACGAAATTCATAACATTCAGGGACTTTGTGAGAAAAAAAAAGAGTGCCATATTTGTCCATAGATACTTTAGTCTGTTGTGCTAAACATCCTCTTAAGCTGCTGCTTGTACAATTTGATGTATTTTTGAGCCGAGTTGGCAATTAAAGGGTGGTTTTTTGCCAACTTTTCAGCAATATTAAACAGCAGCATTTCTTTAATAATCAACAGTGTGAGTTTGTGTCATGTTGTATTGCCTTGTTTCTACTTTGTCTGTAGATGAAATGTCCCAGTTATAGTGGTCTGTAGGTACGGTGCAGATGGGCCCACAACACGGTATAAATCATAGATGTAAATAAATATGGATTGAGTAACACGTTGCCATTGGGCTAATAAGAAGCCTCCGCGGAGCTTTCATGGAAGCTGCAATTGAGTGGTGCATATGTGCCAGGAAGGCCTTATCCTTCCTGACAAGGATTGAACCTCCTCAAACCTGGCTAGCACATTCCCGTATCACACGCAGCCTGCTAGAATGTACTTATTTTTAAATTATGAAAAAGACTTTGACTACAACTTCTTTGAATTTGATCATTGACTGCGTAATTGATCTTTCTCGTAACGTGTTGACAGCGGCAAGTCAATCATAGCGGTCAATCACATGGTCCTGCCTAGTTTATTTAGGGGTAAATTGGTCCACTGTGAGCCACATCAAAATAAACTTGAGCCAAGAAAAAAAAAAATATTGAAGTTTATTCACTGTAATACTGTTCATTGTAAATCACAGTAATACAATACACCTTAAAAAATGCTCTAATTGAGAGAAAAAACATCACTACTATATTGTTTTTGTTGTTAACAGTTAGCTAAACCCTTAGACATGTTTATTAGGGGTGTAACGGTTCACGGTATGTATTGAACCGTTTCGGTACGGCCTGTTCGGTTCGGTACACTTGCGTACCATTTCGGTAGTCTGTATTTTTATTAAATAATATAAACCTATTATTAAGCGCAACATTGTTCCTAGGCGAGTTATTGAGTGACGAGCACGAGTAAGAAAATGGTATCATGGCAACAGCGAAAGAGAAGCCAGAGCTTGAAGACCCTCCCACCTCACTACGGTCTCCTGTTTGGGAACACTTTGGCTTCTCTGTTAAAATACATAACGGGGATAGACGAGTGGATAAATTTAAAGTTGTATGCCGACATTGTTCCACGGAGATCGGGCAGGCAACACATCTAACATTTTCTACTGCTGGAGATATTACAACCAGATCTATGCTCTCTTCAGAAAATGTGGATAGGTAATCTATCCTAACTAGTTGCAGTATTTCATTTTTTATTTAAAAAATGTGTTTTTCTTTATAAAGAGTGCAATTTATTTAAAATATCACCCAAATGTGTCACTTTTATTTATTTTCTGCAAGAATTCTTTTGTGTATTGGCAGCTTTTCAATATAAAGATTTTGTAAGTTCTTATTGTTTTGTACCGAACCGAATGAACCGAACTCTCCAAGACACTTTACCGAACCGAATACGATTTTAGTGTACCGTTACACCCCTAATGTTTATTGAGGTAACTTGTAACTTATAACATATATTGTCATTAATTAGAACACATAACTTCATTTTATATATATATATATATATATAAACTGGCTAGCAAGCTAAGTTTAGAATTAGTTTGCACCAATCCTGGGTTTTGGGCACCATGAAAGGATCTAAAATGTAATCAATCTGTCACCCTGGATACCTATGCCACATGGCTAACCTGCTCCGGAGCAGGTTATGTTCTGGATTAGACATTGCACGCTTACATTTGTCCAATCAGTGGAGTGGTTACAAAATGAATGTTTGTGACATAACACACCAATGTTGGTAACACTGACTTCACTTTTCTTCATCTTAATCTTGTGGATATTTCACTTCAAATTGTTAGATGAGCACTTTGTAGGGAAAGAGTTTTTAGGGACAGAAAAAATCCCTTCGCCTTTCCCGACACCTATTTACATGAAAGATACAGATTATCTGCGGAAGGAATAGCTTACATTTGCGAGTTTCTTTGACCACAGATACAAATTGTGACTGCTGCCTCCTGGAAAAACATTTATATAGACATTCACCTTTTAAAATTAAACATACATATAGTATGTAGACAAATAAGCATTACTTTGTAATGCAGCCATAAACACATTAAAGTTATGTTTAAAAGTAAAACATATTGGTATTAATATGTCAAAATATTGTACCGTTATCATACACATATCACGCATGATACTCACAATATCATGAGTATTTTACAACAATACAGAATATGCTTCTTTAACTCTATTTATTTCTGTATTCACACAATCAGCAATTGTCTGCCTGCTCTGCCAACAGTCTTGTCTGGCTTTGACAGCAGCCACAGTATTAGTACAAGACAAAAATATATGTTTAAACTCTTTGTATTTCCGAACTTTAATCTTATGCTCTTCCACAAAGAAATAAAATGATCTCGCTCTCTTTATGTTCATCGTGATTGGTTATTTGGGGCCTACATAAGTCTTTTATGTGCATGCGCTGTAAACTAATCGTAGCTTAAGGGTCAAAGCCTGACTTGACTAAGAGAGTTGATGAGTTGCTTCATGGCACCGACTGAGCCGGATTTAAGAGGTTTGGTTTTGTCAAGTCGAACCCATTCCAGTAATACTGAGGTTCTTCAGCCACATTCATGGTACAGGCTTCCGGACTGTCTGAATCTTAATTTAACTTGGGGTCCTTTACATGTGGCAGCAGAACGTTTGCCAAACCAATCACAAAGTGCTGTCTGCGAATGTGCCTGAATTTAAATTGGCGCTACTAAATGTAGATATCTGCCTATTTATTAAAAAATAACAAATATCATGTAGGGGTTGACCGATTCATCGATATATTGGTCAGCTGATGAATCGGTAGACCCCTATATGGAACAAAAATGTTTGATTTGCAGGTCTATATGGAGCTGAATTAAATTGTATTTGTGAGCAGTTTGAAGCATTGATTTTGTTCTCCACAAATCTGTGCTTAATTTTCAAAATGGTTTGTTCTTTCATTCCATATATCCATTAAGATATATTGTCTTCTGTGTTAAATGCTTTTGACCTAAATAATCTCTTGGACAAACTTGGAAATATGCAGACCTTTATAAAAATTGTGGTCTAACGATCATATATTAGGGCACAACTCTCAACAACCCATAATAATATTTTTGTTCTCTATTGCTGTGTGGGTCCTACTGCCTCGATACAGTTATGAAGACGCTACTCTATGTGGACACCAATTTTATAGATCAGACATTGGACAAAGATCCTGGCTGTCTGATCATTAAAAAAAAATTTCTGAATGTTTCCTCAGAATGAGTAAGAGCATCATGCTTGTTTCTTTACGAGGTAGTTTATGAGTAAGAAGATTATTTGAAATGGAATTATTCAATTATTGTAATGATTCTGCTCTATTGTCAAATTTGTTCCATTATAAATTTGCAAATATAACCCTTGAAGTACAGGGGCCTTTATGAGCATTTTTACTACTTTACAATTTGTTATACAAAGTTATAAACTTTAAAGCAGTTTTTTATGGCAATATAGGATATACTTTTTTACTACAACCCCAGTTTTTTTACTAATATTTCTCATTACCTACACAATAATTCAACAAAAAAAAATGCAATTCAGAGTATTACATTTTGTAGTTTTTTTACTGTAAAAACAGAATGAACCGAATTTTATAACAAAAATCAAAAGTGTTGAGACAAAATAAAAATCAATAAACCCCCTCTAAAACGTAAAGATATGCTAAAAAAGTAACCTTTCCTGAACCTCATACACTGTTCCAAGTGTTGTATTTCCAAGGGTTATCCCTTCTTTTCACCACTAGATGGCTATCTAGTGAAATGAAACTGAAAGACCATCACATATTTTCTCACATTTCAAAATCAAAAATGAACCAAAAACCTTTTAAAGAATAGGTAGGTCGCGTCATTCCTACTGAATTCAAAACCAAAAAGGGTGAGCTAGTATCAGAAATATCAAAATGTTATTAATAGAATTTTTTTTTGTTTAATCAAGTTTTGTAATTTTGATGTTATGCAATTTCCTGTTGATGTTTGCTTCAGTAAAGTAAAAAAAAAATGTTTAAAAACTTTTTCCTGTCATAGAAGCAAAAGATTAAAAAAAACATTCAATTTATTTGGCCACCAAAACTGAAAACAAGTGTTATAAATGTCACGCCTCTCGCTCTATTGGAATCGCACCTTTCTTCAAAATCAAACCCTTCAACTAATCGAAAATGAAAAAGATGCTCTCATCTATTGCTTGCTATAATGTTCCTTGTTTGCTTGCTATTATGAACCTAACTGATTGCGCCACATTTTCAGAGAATGTTAATCCTAAAGGGTACAGAACATAATGGAAAGGAAGTTCAGAAACAGGCGTTCTGGACAAACACAATGAACGTTAGCTTTAGTCATTACAAGGAAAAACTCTTACATGCTGTTCCTTAATCAATGTATTTTCATTTGTAGCATGAGGGAACCTTATGCCAAAATTCATTGGGGTTATAAATTTGTGTTTCAGGAGGAGCCAGAGGAAACACTGGGTGGTGCCAGTAGCAGGGGGTCAACGTGGTTTTGCCCGCTTTGTCAAGACAGTCATACTAACCGAGAGAATCTCTCTCATCATCTCACAGACAAACACAGTGTCCTCCCTGCTTGCCTTGACAAGTTACTGGATATTGTGAGTATATTATTACTAAATTTACCCTTTTGCTTTATTTTTTATTAATCAGTAAAGATTAACTGCTACAAAAACTTTCAGTTTTCTAAACGATTTTATTAATTATTGACAATCTTTGATCTGTGCCAAAGAACGGTCATATTAATGGTTATTTTTTGCACTTCTTTAAGCAGTCTATCAGCGATTTGGTCCATGTTGGTATTTGTTGTGCTTATGTCGGAGACGTTCAGATATCCATGACGTCAATTCAAACATGCTCTGCTACCTGACCAATTATTGACTAAAGGCCTCTACACGCCAACCAATTTGGATTGAATTTTCAATCCAAAATTTTTTGTGAAAAATGTGCCTTGATCCAAAACTATGGCTCACACATCTGACCAAACAAGTTGTGCAGTGAAAAAGAGTTTAAGATTGCCATAGTGGATCCTATTTTTGCAAAGAAAGTGACCAATGAAAGCTGGCTCTTTTGATGGTGCTAGTAGTGTTGTAGTGCTCCAGACCGGCCTTGAGACAAATTTTCTTGTCATGGTCTCGACTCTCTTTGGTCTTGGATCATCTTAGTCTCGGCTCTCTGTGATCTCAGTATTGTCTTGGACTCGGCTGCACAGGTGTCCTGGTGATTTTTAGTTCAATAACAAAAAGCAAGTCGTAAGCTCTTTGATCAGCTGCAAGCTCTTTGAGCTCTTCTCACACTTCCCTGTAAATATACTCAAACATCATAGTTTGTTAAAACAAGCAACAGAATATTTGTTAATTGTTTTCTCATCGACAATGCAAATGTGCTGTAACATTAGTCACACTCTTCTAGAGGTTCGGAGAATAATATAAACAGGTCAGCGAAGCAATGTGGTGAAAAACGTCCAAGTCTGATAATGCCATACGACATTACCTCTCTAAAACACGGGAACCTTTTTTAACTGTAGGATGAAACCAACACAGCCATTCTAATATAATAATTTAACTTAACTTTAAATTACCAAGCACATACCAAGTTCTCATAAAATGGCCATAAATGAAAACTGCTGATGATGTTAATAAGTACAGTGGTACCCCGAGATACGAAATTAATCCTTTCCAGGGTGGTGTTCGTATCTCGAACATTTCGTATCTTAAAGCTTTACATGTAAAACACCTAATCCGAGCAACGGCTCTCAGAAAGAACAGTATATGTTGATAAATAAATGGAAAACTATAGAAAAATCAAGTAACGGTTCTTCAATTGTTAAATCTACACATTAATAATTTGAATAAATGTTAATAAAACAGAATAAAACACAAGCAAAATACGTAATATGTACACAAATGTGAAACCTTACCTTGAGGGAAGCGATGTGTCGTAGGAGGTGGAACGGATGCAGAAAATATTATGGCACCACGTATGAAAGTTAACTTTTTCGAGATATTTCACCAATTACTGACACAAACACTGTTTCAAGCACAAGTGTAGACAGATGGAGAGACGATTCTGAGAACACCTCACAGGGTTTCTCTAAGTTGCGCTACAGAGCAGCACTTTCCACATTATAAACGTTATTTCTTTTACGACACCTTGACTAACATTTGTTATAGCACATGATTAGTTATCTATAATAATGTTTCGCTGTGTTGTTGAAGTGTTTAGAAGCGCATCAGACCCTTTTTGCCCTGGGAGATAGGAGCGCCAGGACCCAGAAGTGCAGTGCGACTAAACAAGTGGATAATAGAGCAGAACAGCTTGTGGTTGTTTGTATCTCGAATTTTTCTTCGCATCTCGAAGCAAAAAATTTCCAGCGAGACCTTTTGTATCTTTAACATTTCGTAACTCAAAGCATTCGTATCTCGGGGTACCACTGTAGTTAATTGAGGGATAATTGTTTAATAGACAAAAGAACAGAAAAACAGTGCAGTAACTTGTAAAATTACATCTACATCTGTTGTTTGCATTAAAAGAAAAGTATTTGTTTATGGCCTTGGTCTCGGCCAGTCATGTTCTTGGTCTCAGCTCAGCATCCTTTGGTCTTGGTCTTGTCTTGGCCTCTACTCTGATCTCAGTTGGGTCTTGGTTTCGATACTCTCCGGCCTTGGTCACGAAGAAGTTGTTATTGACTACAAGACTAACAAGTAGGAGGTAAAAGAACAGTTCGGTAGCATTCATCCCACATTTTCATTTTTTATTTTATTAGGACCTCGCTCAGGAAATAAATGTCACGGCACAAATGGCCTCTTTTCTCCACTTTTTTTTTTGTCAAACAGGTCCCTGTGATCAGCCTCCACTCAACATCCATGATTTTTTTCAATGTGTTCTTTGATTTATTTTCTGTGGATGTCGTCTTCTTTCCCTGTGTGACGAGGAGTGCTTCTGTTGTACCGTAAACACCCTCTTCAGCCAGGGAGCCTCATTGCATCAATATTTCTTCGACCAAGACTAAGAGCTCTTTGCAGAGAAGTCACCCAAAGATTCATGAGAATCTCAATTTGGATTGGTGTGTAGAGGTCTTTATTGGTCTGCGTTTACCCTGACCAAAGTTACAATTTTTGGAAGATACGCATCATGCTTTAGCATGGGAGTTACAGAGGCCAGGCTTTACATAGAAGTATAAATTGGACTTTCGGATTAGACCGTATAAAGATTCGGCTTGTGAACAATTTTACATCAACGCCTTGTGTCTTTTCTCTCACCAAGTTGATGGGCTGACAATTTGACACTGGACCAAATCATGAGATCATGGAGGATTACAACCCCACAAATCATTGACATCACTTATCAAACAAAACTTAACAAAAACAAATGTAAAATTATGGATTTGTTATTTAAAAAAAATGTAAAAATCACAATATAATCCCAATTTTTTTATTTGTGATAAAAAACTGAATTCTCTCTTTTTACAGCAGTTAGTTAACTGTTTCATGTCAATGTGAAGTTAGGATATTTTCATTTTAAATGTTAAACTATACAAGAAGATTTTAGTCTTGTTTTTAAAGTCACTAAAATCTTTGCCATTTTTACAAGGCAACCCCTAAGCAACATTCCATTGCAGAAGAAGATGATTCCAAAACCCAAAACAATGGAGGTGAGTAATGTACATATGTAACCTCAGTGCATATTTAAGTTCAAGCTCTACAGGTCTTTCTAAAAAAATAGCATATTGTGATAAAGTTCATTATTTTCTGTAATGTACTGAGAAACATTAAACTTTCATATGTTTTAGATTGATTACACGCAACTGAAGTAGTTCAAGCCTTTTATTGTTTTAATATTGATAATTTTGGCTCATGAAAACCCAAAATTCCTATCTCAAAAAATGTAAAAGGTTCTTTAAGCGAGCTATTAACCATTTCATCAGAATCAACCAATTAACTATAAACCTGCAAAAGATTCCTGAGGCTTTTAAAACTCTGGGCCTGTTTTTTTTTACTCAAAACTACAATCATGGGTAAGACTGCCGACCTGACTGCTGTCCAGAAGGCCATCACTGACACCTCAAGCAAGAGGGTAAGACACAGAAATAAATTTCTGAACGGATCGACTGTTCCCAGAGTGCTGTATCAAGGCACCTCAGTGGGAAGGAAAAAGTGGTAGAAAACTGCAACAGCACAACGACAAGAGGCGACTGGACCGTGAGTAAGATTGTGGAGAAGGAGAATTCCAGACATTGGGGGACCTGCGGAAGCAGTGGACTGAGTCAGGAGTAGATACATACAGAGCCACCAGGTAGAGGGGTGTGCAGGAAATGGGCTACAGGTGCTGCATTCCCCAGGTCAAGCCACTTTTGAACCAGAAAAGTGGCAGAAGCACTTGACCTGGGATACAGAGAAGCTGCACAGGACTGTTGCTCAAATTTTGCTTGTCATTTGGAAATCAAGGTGCCAGAGTCTGGAGGAGGAGTCGGGAGAGGGAAATACCAAAATTCCTTAAGTCCAGTGTCAAGTACCCACTATCAGTGATGGTCTGGGGTGCCATGTCAGCTGCTGGTGTTGGTCCACTGTGATTTATCAAGGGCGGGGTCAATGCAGCTAGCTATCAGGAGATTTTGGAGCACTTCATGCTTCCATCTGCTGAAAAGCTTTATGGAGATGAAGATTTCATTTTTCAGTATGATCTGGCACCACTGGTAAATGGTTTCCTGACCATGGTATTACTGGTGCTTAACTCTCCTAAGCTGAACCCCTTAGAGAATCTGAGGAATATTGTAAAGAGAAAGTTGAGAGACACAAGACCCTACACTCTGGAGGAGCTTAAGGCCGCAATCGAAGCATCCTGGGCCTCCATAACACCTCAGCAGAGCCACCGGCTGATTGCCTCCATGCCACGGCGCATTGAAGCAGTCATTTCTGCAAAAGGATTCCCGACCAAGTATTGAGTGCAAACTTTTTTTGTATTAAAAACGCTTTTCTTTCATTGGTCGGATGAAATATGCTCTTTTTAGATTTTGGGTTTTTATGAGCTCTATGCCAAAATCATCAATTTTAAAACAATAAAAAGGATTGAACTACTTCAATTGTGTGTAAATGAATCTGAAAAATATGAAAGTCTTATGTTTATCAGTACATTACAGAAAAACTCCTTCCAGGAATGTCACTGGGGAGCCTCGAACCGACAACCTTCTAACTGGAAGGAAACAGTGCTACCCACTGCGCCATCGTGCTGCCTGAACTTTATACCAATATGCACATTTTTGGAGAAGGACCTTTGTGTTTGTAGAACTAAAACGAACCATTTTAGAACTTAGCAGAATATTTGGCCTGCAGGTATAGTCATAACAATGTCAGAAACATTTTGTTACTTATTTTGGACACATCTAAATAATAATATTTTACAAAATTTACTTTGAAAATGTTATGACATACTGACAGATTTGAATTCTTTTAGCAGATGGCACAGTTCGGCTGAGTTTGGAGAACAGTAAATCCCCATCAGGGGCATCCCAAATCGACAGTGATTCAGCAAGTGCAAATGATAGAGAAGGGAATTCTCAGGAAAACGCAGATGATGAAATAGAAGGAGGGATAAATTATGAAAGTGACATGGGAGGATTGGAGTCAGATCAGGAAAATGGTGTGCGTTCAGCATCAGAGACATCTGTGACCAATGGCACATCTGTCTGTACAAACAGTGCATCCTCTGAAGGTGATAACCGTCCATTCAAGTGTAATGCATGTTTGGAGTCATTTAATACTAGAACGGCATTGAGTGTCCATTATAATTCTACGACACATATTCAGAGAATGAGAACTGGGACCGTGAAAGATGGTGATTCAACCCTATTTCTCACGAGACCATTCATTGCCAAAAAACCATACCAGTGTACTGTGTGTTGTGTCTCCTACAATCATGCCATAACCCTAGAAAGTCACCTAAAATCAGTTTTGCACCAGAGTCGATGCAGAAGTGCTGGAAATGCTACTCCAAGTTCTACTGCTACTGTAGGAACTGGAAACGTGGTTACACATTTGGCTCTGACCTCTTCTGGCAACACCAAACAGTTAACTAATGCTTCCACCATCAACTCTGTCACGCAAGAAAACCTGACTGCATCAGCAGGAACAACCAAAGATGAAGAACAAATGCAGTCTCAGTCATCCCCCTCGTTGCTTTCTTCTCCCGTGGCTTCTGCACAGGCAATGTCTGCTATTCTAACTCTTATGACATCCAGCTCAAATTCTCTCCCACACTCCATTCTTCCTCCTCTCTTTACAACAGGGGCCTCTGCAACACCTGGGACAAATGCCCCACAACTTATACCCCAGCCTCAAATGCTCATGCCCCTGGTGTTAAATGGACTCCAAACTCAAATCCAGGGCCAGAATCCAGAGTCTCCAAATCAGCTTTTGCAGCAAGCAGTGCCGATTATTGGCCTCAGTGCAGCACAGCAGGCTCTCTTGGCCCAAAGGATCAGTGGCTTGCAAAGTCAATGGGCTGCCTTTAGCCCTTCAACCACCTCTCAAAGCAATGTAGAGGAGACCAACAATATGGACAAAAAAGAAGATATTCCAGTTCACGGGATAAAAGTTGAACATTGCGAACATCAGCTGTCACAAAAATCTGACAAAATCAAGGACATCTTGGGGACAAGTGAAGAAGATGAGATTGTCAAAAGTGAAATGGAAGTAGAAGGCAATGATGAAAAGATGTGTAAGGAGGAAAATCCAAACTGTAATGTTACAAAAGCCTCTGTGAAGGGAGTCAATCAGCTTGACTGTGCAAATCAAGGTCTCGCACATTCTCACAACAGTACTAACGTGACTCATTTTACCTTTCGGAACACTCATTTTGCCTTAAAACCCTCAGGCCTTAGAAGTACTAAAGGCCGTTCACTGTTATCATCGGGGGGATCTGTGCTAACTGAATTCCAGTCTCAGGTTCTGTGGGCCTTCTTGGAGTCTAGAGATGATTCAGAAAAATCCAGTCCTCAGCGAGAAGACTGTGAAGCTCTTGGTAGGGAGGTGGGTCTAAGTGGAGAAGAGGTTCGGAAGTGGTTCTTGGACGCAAGGCAATCCAAAGATATGGAGAAATTGGACAGCTCCCTTGATGATACAGACATGTGTTTGGAGGAAGAAGGTAATTTAATGATAGATGAAAGTGAAGATGAAAACAGCCCATCAGCGTTCGGCAGCCATGCCATAGACCTGTCAAGTGGTGGTGATGGACACAGAGTTGGCAAGGGAAGTCCAAGAGAATTGCTCTTAACATCTGATTCTGAGAATGAGGAATTCTACACGTCTGTTGTTGTAACGGATGAAGAAAGTCAAAGCAGCTCAATGAGGGAGGAGGCAAGTAGCCCGATCAAGAAATCTGTCCCAGAAGAGCCGATGACCGACAAGTCAAGTGGTGGTGGAAAGGTTCTTCGGTCAACCACGGTCTTCCTTTCAGACGTAGAGGATGAACATGATGATGAACAGAGCTTGAAAATCAAAAAGAGGAGTGAAATTTCAAAGGAAGATGTGGTCAAGCAAGAGAAGCAAGATGTTGATCTTGATCTTCAAGTGGAGGCTCAGGCAGACCCTCCTACTACTCTTTCAATTGCAGTTGATCAAGCAGGTATCTTGCAGTCATTGCCCCTTTCTCTGTCACTGGCTCCTCTTTCAACCCAGTTATACAGTCCATATGTTCTCTCACTACCTTCCTCAGTCATTGGGGTCACTGAAGGGGATCGAGGCAAAATAGTCTTTTCAAACCCTCAAGCTCTGACTCAAAGTCCATCGGGAACACTTTCTAACTCGCTCAATGAATCACTAACACACCCCTTTCTTTCTAATGGTGATGATTGTGAGTCTGCTTTGGATCTAAGCATGGGTAAAAAATCCAGCTCAACATCTTCTGCCTCCATAACCATAAAGCCTTCTATTCAGAAAAATAATTTGCTTGACGGCCTGGGATTGAGGCCAGCAACTGTTGTTCCAACTGATGGAGGTCTCATTGTTGTTCAGGTGAAGCCAGATTCTACCATTGCAATTCCAACTTCCAATGCCTTCACAAATCGCAATAATTTGATTAAAACAAACACAGTGTACATGAGGGCAGCGGAAAAGGTTAACACATCGCTCATCGAAAGGAAAAAAGAGAGAGAACGGGACCAAGAGCAGGAGGACACGAGGCCAAAAATCCGCCGTTTCAGGGACATGAGACGTTCAAGGACCATTATCCATGCTGACCAGCTTGATATTCTTTATGGTTGTTATTTCAAAGATCCAAACCCAGGCAAAACTGAATTTGATCAAATATCTGAATGGGTGAACCTTCCAAAAAAAGTGGTTCAGATCTGGTTTCAGAACATGAGAGCAAGGGAGCGAAAGGGAGAGGTCCGTTTTATCAGTGATGGCACATTAGCAGCTGTTGGAAAACCACTTATTAAGTTCACTTGGCCACTCTCAAAGCCCATATTCTCAACTCAACCTAAATCTAACACCAGTCCTTCTACTGGCTGGACTCCTGCAAAACCTCAAGCTGGAAACATTATTCCAAAAATAGAAAAGGTCCTGGAACCAGTGAAAACTCCTCAAGCTCCAAGTAGACCAAATCCAAGTACTACTTTTACAATGGTGTCAACTGGTCCTTCATTAGTTCAGAAGACCAAAACCGAAGCAGCTCCTATTACTATGGTAAAAATAGCTCCTAAGACCATGGCCACACCAGTTGCGGTTCCTCTGCTAGTCCAAGGACTTCCTCGATTGGCTGCGAAAAGGAAGATTGAAGAGGTAAAGGCTGACTCTGAACATACTGATGAAGATGATGACAGTTGCAGAGGAAGTGTTGAATCTGGGACCACAAACATCACAGTGCCAAAACTGACAACTACACCGATTAACAAGCCTTCTACGATGGCGTCTCAGAAACACAATGGGGTAAAATTTTGGACTCAGAAATGTCCATTCAAAATTAACACCCTCTCAAGAGAACAATTAGGCCTCAGCTCACAACGATCAACTTCCACCACCACCACTAACGCCTCTGCTACCCTCACCAGCTCATCACCATTGATGATTGCACCATCTCCTGGGCAAACTCAACAAGAAACAAGTTATTTGCATCAAAACTCAACCCCAAGACGACCTCGTACCCATCTAACCAGTCTTCAGCTGTCGATCCTTCAGTCATGCTATGAAACATGTGCTCATCCGAATGCATTGGAGTGTGAGGCAGTGGGGAAAGAACTTGGACTTCCACTAAAAGTTGTTCAGATCTGGTTCCAAAACACCCGTGCCAAGGAAAAACGATGGAGGCAACAGCAGGAGAAAATGGTAAGCACAGTTTGTTTATGTGAGGCAGGTCTGTTTTTTTGTCTTAGCTTTGTTTTGGCCATAAAAGCAGTGAAGTCCAGGTAACGACGCCTTGATTTTGTAACAAACTACTTCAAATTAGACTACTTCAAAATCTGAAGTTGATGTCAAATGACACCTGGTATATGTATTTTGTGTCTTCCAAATTTACAGCCTTACGTACCCCTACACCTACCCCTTAGCCTTTGAAACTGAGGGCTAGAGGAAGGCCTGGAAATATACCTGAATGAATCAGGGCAGCCCTACAAAGCCAGATGGTTCTGGAGGTTAACCAAATGCATGACTCATGTCATGGTAGTTTTTAATAAACATAAACAAAAAAAATTGACATGCCATACGCTTTTCCATTGTATAACATAGGGTTGCTCAATTATGAAAAAAAATCACGCTTATTTTAGACAGTGAAACAACAATGTAATTTTAAACTTTTATAAATTGCATTACTAATATTGTGGGTCTCTCTTGGCCATTTCTTCCCCTTTATTTGAGTGTGGCTTCCCCTTCATCTTGCCCTATCCCTTCATAGGTTAAACATGAAAGAATAAGCACCAGTTTTAACCAGCAGAGCCAACACTATTGTGTTCACTCATAGATGCGTTGCAGGATATTATAGTTTTTTTCATGAAAATGATCCAGAAAGTCAATTCTTTCTCAAGATCTCTTCAAACTCATTTTATTTTATTTTTATTTTTTCTGACCGTTTGGGAGGGGTGGAAGTGCAACGTATGCGCGTCACAATGCTATGGCAGGCCAAAAGAGTCACAAATGCGAACGCTGGCCAAAATAATAACAATTAAAAAAAAAAAACAATAATAGTTTTTTCTTTGATTACACAATTTTTGTGAATGAAAAAAAAAATAACGGATTGCAAGAGGCACAATATGAAGAACGCACAAGGGTTAAAAAAAGAATTTCCCAATTTCTGGGCAATAATTGCTTCAAGGTTGGTCTGACAAACTTTATCAGAGACTTCAAACACAACAAATTTAAAAGAGACCGTCTGAAAGTGTTCAAATTGCTTTTACACATCAATCCCACATTATAACATTATACCGTTTATTCTTTTGAAATGTGTTGCAGTTTGCTGACGGTCTCTAAACCACTGTTGAAGGTCTGAGGTAAACGAAACTTACTTTCACACACAGCACCTGAAGTCGTTCAGCTCAGGAGCTTCTCCCATTCAAACAAAAACAAAAGCACAACATGATCTTCAGTTAAAGTATTTATTTAAAAAAAAAAAAAAAAAAAAAAGTAAACCTAGATGAAACACGTGTTTTTGTTGAATGTCAATGGGTAAGGATCATTCAAGGCAGTGTGTGCCAAGTCCTCAGTAAGAAAATTCACTATTGGCCTGCCCAAAAGATTAATTTGCATAAAGTCCCCGGGATATTCGCCAAACACACAAACACATCCCCACCCACCACTCCACATTTTTTTAGAACATTAAAAGAGCATACATAGGGTTATAAAACAGATATTCGTTGCAAAATAAAAAGAAATGGGAATGGGATAACATGAAAGGTGACATCAAATTTTTTTCTGATTTTTAAATGGAGGATTTTGAAGAAATGTCTTCAAATCATTTTAGTATTAGCCCTCTGCGTCAAGAAATAAACATAAAAACAATGTTAAAAGTGTGAGAAAAGCTGCATTATTTTGTATTTTATGAAACTGTAACGGACACTGTGTGAAGGCAGAATCACACAAGGAAAAAGCTACTTTTGTGAAAATATGTTACGTTTCTGTACTCCATGTTTTTGTGATAAAGAGTCTTAATATCGAAAACCTTTTCTCAGCATCCTGCTGAAGTGAGCCACACCTCGTTAAACTATTTTGATCTGCGCACATTGGCTGACAGCGGTAATGAACCTGGCAGCAGTGATGGAGACTGGGCAGACGCCGTTTATAGCATCACAAGAGCTGGTCAACCAGAACGAATGAAGTCACTAAAAGCTACCTCGGTCACTTGAAAAAGTCAATAGGTTGGCAGTTTGTGTGCGCTCCTCTCAAACGTACAGTGACCATTTTTATGGCATATAAAAATATGCCATAGTTAGCCATAACATTTCACAATGGATTCGCTCATGAGACGTACCTCTTTAGAAAACACAGCATTTTTTTAAGTAGCAAAATTGAGCAATCGAAAATTGTATCTCAAAACCAGGCAGACCCCTCCTTAACCTTATACACTTTTTGTTCCATTGTGCTTTGTTTTGTGCCAGAAATGTGAAAAACAGTAGCCATTTAACAGGTCTTGTACTTCCAATGTTTATCTTTAATTTTCACCACTAGATGCCACTGATTTGGGGTTTGTAAAATGAAACTTTGTTTAAAACACAAAATACAAAACCTACACATATTTAAAATCTAAATGGAAATTGCTGCGTGCAAAGACTGAAAGGTTGAAGAGAACAAGCAAAATGATTTGAATGTTGCTTTTCGTTGCCAAAGACTGAACGACCATTTTTCAAACCGCATAAAGGAATGTCTATCCAGTAGAATGACGCTACTGTATATAGCGCAAATGTAATAGAGGTTCTTTTTCATTTGTCTTTTCACAGTCTCCTAAGGCAGATGTCAGCTCTGGTAGCTACCTTCAATACAATGCTCTCCGAGCCAACCGTCCCATCCTGCCGAAACCCGTGCAGCTGACAGTCCTGAGTCCGGGTCCTTCAAGTACCGGACAGACAACTGGCAGAGAGACTTTGACCGGCAAATGCGAACCCTGTGGAGTCGAGTTTGAATCAAGATCTGCAGCACGCGATCACGTTTTCGCACCTCTCCATCTTACCACTCTGAGAACCAGTAACTTTGGTCTCCAAGCAGCTTTGATAAGCAATGGATCTGGTACAGGGTCCGCTGGCATCATCAGCCAAACATCGACCCCATCACCTGCTAGCAGCTCCAGCTAAACTTCGAATGACTTTGGCTTAGTCTGTGGACCCATTACGCGTGTTGGCTTTCAATAAACAAGATGGCTGCTGGCTAAGCAACTGTTGGAGTGGGCCCAGGTGCAACTAGCCATCTTCATCATTTCTCTCTGGATATCACGGAGACTTTCTTAAGATGCTGAGCCTTTGCTTACAAGGCTCCTTTTAATGAACTATTGCCACAGCATCATTTTACTATAAATAATCTACTAAAATGATAATCATGGACATATTGATGATTACGGACATCTTTCAAATTCATCTCTTGTTTAAAGTTGGGTAATGTTCTGCTCACATTTACACTCGGTGTGTTTGGGAGAACGAATGGCAATGAAGCACCCAAAAACTCAACCAAAGTGCTCTGGGTTTTCCAGTATGTTATCGGTACTGATTTTGCTTGAGCCAGGGTGTTTTTTTCCAGTTTTTAAGACAATATTGTATCATCTTTTCTATGCTGTACTGACAGAAAATGTTGATTTACTTCGGATACTATGATTCTTTAAGCTAGAGGTCCTTCTGGCCCAGCTGAAACTACTAGACTATGCTTAACAGTCATGAAAACGGAGTGCTTAGAGATTAGTCTCTGTCTGGAAAATTATGAATTTGGGAGATTGTTCCAGATGTGTTGGAAATAAGAATGGTGGCTATTTTTTAAGGACAATCTTGTAGCCATTAGCATAGCTATTGAGGAAAGATGTCAGATTGTCATCGTACAGCACTTTGGCCGTTTTAAAATTTCAAACATGTTTTTAAAATGAACTGTAATCTTGCTACACTTCATGGTATAATTAATTGTTAATGAGATTTTAATTTTGATAGTGCTTAAACACAGACATTACAGGATCAGAGCTAGCTGCTGTGCACGAAGCCAAAGCCAAGTGTGAACTTAAAGGAACATCTCTTTTTAGGAAGTGGGCACAGTCTACAATTCCCCCAGAGTTGAGTTTGGCATCTATTTCGCTGTTCTGTGGCACTACTGATGGAGCTTTTGGTAAATCTTGGAATCATCATAGAGTTAAGATTAGTTCTAATTCAAATCTTGGCCCCTCAATAGCTATACCAACAGAAACTGAGCAGTTGTGATTATCTAGGAACTTTTTTTATACAAGTACTGAAATATATTTTAATATCACACCACCCCTATAATTATTCCCAGCCTGGCCAAAACGCCCACTATCACTTTGTTTATGTAGTTCTTGAGTTGTAGGCTGTAAATTGTTGGTGAATAGTCATTGGATTTACCTGTTTGTGGTCAGTTCATTGTAAAGGGCTGTGATTATTCATCACTAAATGCCTCTTCTGTGGCTGTCTTCTTCTCGTCCAGTTCAGATAGATGTAGTTTGTAGTAATACTTCACAAATGTCTCCACATATTAAGCGATGCTCCCTGTGTTGTTCATTTTTGGACTGAATTCCACTTATTTTCGAAGGCTGCTTGGCCTGTTATGACCACAAAGTCCATTAGTTACTATGCCAGAATTAGACGATAGTTCCTAGCAAGATCAGCCCAAGAAAATCACAACCTTCATTTCCTGTTGGTTTTAAGTGTCAACTTTTACGTAGCATTGAACCAAATACTAGACCTGAGGAATAGCTGAATAGATTCCAAAACTGTGAGGCAAAACTTATCAGCTCTCTGGGAGTTGAACAATGAGCCTCTTTCCTGAAGAGTGTTCGTTTAACACAGTTTTATATAGAATATTGAAATTATAGTCTGGAACCCTTTGGAGAAACCAATGTTTGGTTGGAAATTTTGGGACTGGACCCAACGTGAGAACTCAAAAAATGTTTATTTATGCTAAAAGCATTTTAGAACTATGGGAGAGTGCTGTCACCTTTTTTTCCTTGTTCTTTCATCAAGCTTTCTGTGTGTGTAGATACTATGTATTCACCATAAAGCCCAGCAGGAGAGAGGACAGGGTGGTGTAGTGGACCGGGGAACTATTCATCAGAGGAACAAGAGGTGCTGTTTGAAGGACATGACATACTAAAGATTTTTATTTCTTCTTTTTATATATTATTGTTATTATTGATACTATTAATACTTTAACAAAATGCAAAGTAAAAAAAGAGTTTTTTAAATTAACTATATTGATGATATTCCAAAGTTATTCTTTCTTTGTCTAATTAATGAAACCAAAAAGCAATCTTGGATTGGGAGTGATGCCCGCTGCAAAGAGCTTCCTGCCTTGACACTTGATAGTTTAGGGTTTAAGCTTGAGCTACAAACACATTTCTGCAACCTACACGGAACTCTTGAATAAACGTTTCATGGTCCTAGCAAAGTTGTACATTTTTCCTTGGTTTCAATGTTTTGTAGCTGTTTGGAAATGAGCTTGGGCTGGGTTGTAGTGCAGTGCTGTCAGGGCGTGGAATCACACAGCGCTGCCCTGATCAGAGTAGAGAGCTAGAATTCAGAGAAAGTTTTATATTATCGTTTCACTTTTTTTTTTCATTGACACTTGATTATCCTTTGTTATAACTGTACCACTTATTTTTTTCAGTGCTTTCATCACTTTATTTGATTTATAACAGTTTTAACGCTGTCCTGGATTTAGGAGATGTTGAACAATAATGGTGGCAGTCTTGATATGGATTTTTGAATATTGATTATGCTTGTTTTCCCCTCACTTATACCTTTGTTTTGTGTTTGTAATCTTTTTTTCTTATGCAGAAAGCAAATAAACTTAATTTCATGTAATTGTGTTTTTTTATTTTATTATTATTAAATTGCACTTAAAAATTAAATGTGCATACTGCTATCGGGCCCAATACTGAGCTCATGTACATGTACAGTATTTGTAAAAACAATCTGATTCCAAAGATCGATACCAACAAAACTTTCAGTGCACATCGACTCTGTCACCGTCAACAGAGCATCAGGCTCAGCAGTGTGGAGATATTTCAGAATTCATGATAACCCACAGGATGGCAGAACTGTTCAAAAAATTTCAAGGGAAATTCAAAAAGCAGTACTTATAATACTAGTAATAAGATAAAATACATGAAACTCAAGCACAAAATGAGCATGGAGAATGTGCCACTAGCAGTAGCATGCGCATTGAGCAAACAAACGGGAGAACATGAGAGCCAAACAAATAATCGAGGTGCTTTCCAATTCATTGTTTTTGATGATCAACGACTTTCAGATGATAACGTAGGACACAGCGGTCTTAAAATTATTACTCTGTTATTACTGGGAAACTGCCACATTGGAATCGATATTGGAGAGTATCAGAAAAAATATTGATACTTGTACTCTGAGTACAATCGGTGCATCTCACATGCTTACATTTCCAATTTAAACATGACAAATTTATTACAAACATCATAATACTTGCCCCAACGTTAATTTTTTACTACTTTTTTAAATGTAATTACAAAAAAAAAAAACGGTATGAGATAACTAATCGAAGATGATCTGTTGTATGTGTGAGCCAAGAGTGTCTCCCATGGCCAGCGGAGTGAAGCCAAACCGCGGCGAGCACCACAATGATTACCATCCAATACAAGTCTATGGAAAAACTTTAAAAATTATTTCCTCAGAAAGTACGGCATTTACACAAACGGTTTCAATGATTTTTGAAAGTTACCGGTATCTATACAGTGAACAAAATTCAATAGTTTTTTTCTTGGCACAAGTTTATTTTTGTGTGGTTCATGATTGTTCAGTTTTCCCTCATAAAAAAAAACTAGGCGGGACCATGTGATTAACAGCAACCCAGAACAGAGCTGACTTACTGCAGTGTTACTCTATCGTGAGAAAGATCATTTACGTTGCCAACGATCAAATTCAGAGAACGATTTCAAATTCTTCTTTAAAATTATGAAATAAATTGTATATAACAGGCTGTGCGAGAAAGGGACGTGTGTGAGACAAACTCAGGGAGTTTGATTCAAGCGGAATCATGACTGTTCTACCCTTAACAGGAAGTCGCTTGTGCGCATCTGCAGCTGTCAATGGCAGCCTCCTCACCAGCTCTGCAATGGTTTCAGTTGAGCACTATGGCAGTAGGCGGTGTCACGTCGTCCATCTTTTTTTACAGCCTATGGTAACAAAAATGTGGAGAAAAGAGAGGTAAGTCCCTATGAAATTGTCTGATGAGCGCCACCAAGCGGATCTTTTACCTCTTACTCACACAATCAAATGAGCCAGCTTTCATTGGTCGTCCTCCTTGTGAACACGGATCTGATATGGCGGGTGCAAAACTTTTTGGTTGGCACCACTCGTTCTGTCTGATGTGTGAGCACCCATTGGCGCCCATGGTCTTCGATCGAGGTATATTGTCATACAAGATATTGGACAGAAAATTTAGATTGGTGTATAGAGGCCTTTATATGTTTATGTCTAGTGTATGTCAGATACACTCCGTGCCACACTGGGAATTTTTTTTTTTCGTTCGCACCACTCATGTGATCAGATGTGTGATGTCCTATTGGCAACTGTTGGTTTCAATCAAGATGCATTGTTGCACAAAACTTTGCATGGCAATTTCGCGTCTGTATTGGCCTTTAGTTGGGAATCTCCTGTGTGGCTAGATGTTGTTGAGTTCCTCTCTAAATTCCTCATTTTCCTGTATGTTGTGGGTCTATTTTAATAGATAATCCTCTGCAATGTTACATGTCACTTGGGGACATTGACCCTGAACTGACAGACCGGAGTGTTGGTCCCTCTTTTCAAGTTTGGGAACAAGAGAGGGTGTTCCAGCTACAGGGGAATCATACTCCTAAGGCTCCCCAGCAAAGTCATTGCCAGGGAGCTGGAGAGAATAAGTTGAATTTAGGTGACCAATGCCGTATTTGACCTGGTCGTGGGACATCAGACCAGCTCTATATCCTCCACAGGGTTCTGGAAGGTTCATAAGAGTTTGATCAATCAGTGCACAAGGGTTTTGTGAATCTGGAAAAGGCACCCGACTGTGTCCCTTGTGGGTTCTTCTACTTTGGGACCCTCTACTAAGGGGTGTCTGATTCTTGTATGATTAGCTTGGTTTGTATAGTTGGCAATAAGTCATACCTGTTTCCTAGTGCATGGACTCTTAGAGAACTGCCCTTTGTCACTGGTCCTGTTCATAATTTTATGGACGGGATCTCCAGGTCTAGATTTAGACTAGTCTAGAGCAAATCTGATTTTGGAACCCACAGGATTTTCTGTTTTTGCAGATGATGACATGTTGGCTTCATCAGACCAGGACCTCCTGTGTGCACAGGGGAAGTGTGTGGTCCAATTTAAGATGTTTGGGTTGAGAATCATCACCTCCAAGTCCCAAGAAAAACTCACTCCAAGCTGGTGAATTGGTCCTTCCTCAAGTGGAGGAGTTTGAGTAACTTGAGATCTTGTTCATGGGTAAAGGGACTATGGAATCAGAGATTGAATCATCTCTGATGGAATGTACCCTTAGTTCTTGCCATGAGCTCTGGTTCATAATTGAAAGGATGAGACAAAATGAGCATCCTCCACCGAGGGTTTGTGACTGGGAATTCTTTTAGAGATAGGTTGAGGAGCTCTGTCACTCAGGAGGAGCTCAGAGTAGAGCCACTGTTCTTTCACATGAGGTGCCGGTTTCAAATACCTTCCTGTGTGCCTTGCTGGAGAACAAGATTAAATGTCACATATACTTGTGTATGTTCAATTTAAATAAAGACACTAACATACACAGCATATAGACATTTTAGGAAACTTTAAATTGTATTAGACTGTTCAAATTATCTGCGATGGACTGGCCACCTGCTTCTCGCCCAATGTGCGCTGGAGATAGGCACCAGCAGACCCCCATGACCCCAAAAGGGAATAAGCGGGTCGGAAAATGAATGAATTTTCAAATTATATGGTGACAAATTGATAAATGTAAACATCTTAGTGATTAGTTTTCTAATGCATCATAACCATGTATTTGGAAATGAAAAGAAAAAAGCCAAATCTTGAAATTTTGGTTGCACTTGATTTGAAGTTAATAATTTGGAGAAAAATGTCAGACGGCAGACAAAAAAAAAATCTAAAATTTTAGATTTCCTCTTTACGGAAGTGTACCTGCCAAATATTTATTAAACCCTTTCAGACACTGTACCCATTTAAATGAACATAACATGTCAATTCAACATTTTTGGGCTTCTATGGACCAGTAATTAAAACATTTTTCACAATTTCACAACTCTAAAGTCGAGCATGGCATCATGCCAAGTTGAGAGTAAGCAAGATTTTCAAATTCACATTAACTGATGCATTTGCAATTAACTTTGAGATTGTTTGTGAAATAGAGAGATAGACGTTTGTAAATAAAGCCATTTTTGTCAAACAACTGGGTTTTGCTCTTTATACATCATAATAAAATAAACTTTCCAAATGACAATGACCAAATGTTTACACACCGTGGTGATTTTGGCCCAAAAATATGCACAAAAAGCATTTGCGTGGCTGGTAAATCAATCACGCCACCCCTGCGACCTGTTTTCTTGTAATCAATGATTTAAAAATAAAAAGTTTCAGACTATGGATATGCCACAAAGTAAAGCACTTACAACAAAAAATGTTTTTGCTATATTCATATTTTCAGAAAAACTGGCCAAATGCTAGGGTATTTAAACTAGTGAGCATAACAGTAACTCTGTGACCACACTGTGCCAAATTGCAAAGTGTAGTTTGTTTTATAAAAAACTACTATGGAATCTTTTGGAATCAAATTGAAGATGCACTGTTTGTGCCAGCAAAAAGTTTCTGGGAAAAAAAATTGAGCAGTGTATTTATTGAAACTAGTCTTTCTTTATATATATTCACATGTTTGGTTGACTCAAATATTAAAAAGTACATATAACATGAACAACTGTTCAGTGTAGAACAAAAAAATTGCATTGTTTAATTTTCAAATTCATTAGGGTGTGTTTGTGAAGCACAACGGTTTGGACCTGAACCCAAAAATGGGTTAAAACAACAAGAGTGATGCATTGGCTTGAAAGTTTATTAAAATAAGTGGGTAGGATTTTAACAAAGAATTTTTTTAGAAACTCTTTCTAAGTAAATGAAAGAAAGAATTTCCTCTTTGCAAAAGAAATGAGCTCGTATGGACTACATTTCATCGAACTGCGTTGACCGGTGTGTTCTTGGGCCCATGATTGACACCCTTTTGGTCCAATCACAGACGTTTTTATAAAGGATGAGATGCGTGCGCACAAAATACCCGTACAGAACACCAATAGTAATCCTCCATACTGAATTTGGGACCGTCTAAAGTGCTGAAGTGTCCAATCACCTCTCTCAAGAGAGTGCCTGCAGTGGTCAGAGTGGCAACCTACACGACTTCCATTTCTGTTACACACGAGCTCTCGCGGATAGACAGACGCGCCTTTATGAATTTGTGGCATCTCTAAGGTTAATGTAAATATAACAATAGTAAGTTCAACACTGACGCAGCACGCGGTGTTCGTGTTTAAAAAGTATTATTGGTTGATTGGCATCGAAGGAGAGTTTTAGGTCCAGAAGAAGCAAGGCGGGCTTTTTACTCCACATTTTAACCGGTGAGCGGCGTTTTCCGCCGTTTTTATTCCCTCCCTTGCCCCCTCTCGTACGCTACCCCGTGAGAGTCGCGGCCTGTACAGCAACCACGAGGCGCGTCTAACTACCGGGAATTAGGCGATGGCGGAGTTTGGCAACGGCCTGACTGATGAATCTCTGCTGGACTCCGACCCAGGTCACTCGGAACTTGAGGACCCAGGCGTCGGCGATGAAGAACCTGGATTAGACGAGGGAGAGGCCGCTATCGAAGATCCGGTGAGTGGAGGATACGTTACTTTAAAAAGAATATTGCCCCTGGTGCCCCGTTGTCGGCTTTAAGAACCGTTGGATGTGAAACAAGCTAAAAAAATAATTTAACACGAAATCGGTCGGCAGTCTATTGTGGCTCACGCAGTGCGGTTCAACCACGAGTAAACGTGCGCGCTGTTGGCCGCCATGTTGGCGCAATATCGCTTTGGGATCCTCTGCGCCAGATCTGTCGTCGACCCAGCGGGAAAAAAATCTTCACCGCTAAAATGCGAGACGGGGGACTTGCGAGTGAGACGAACCGCCATTAGCCGCACCAGCGTGTGTAACGCGAACACGGTAAACGCATATTTTATATGACCACTTGATATTAGTAGTAAAACTAAGTTCACTTGGAAACATTGCTTGTTTTTATACGCGACATAAATTAGTCTTCTAACGTCACATGTTGCATAGAAAAAATAAAGCATTTGGTTTTCAGTTCTATAAACGCATTGGTCGTCGCGTCCATATTTGTCGCCGACGCGTAACGTTAAAAGTGATTAAATGGCACGCGTGTTGTATCATTTAGCCGAAGTAACGTTGGCTGTATTGAGGAGGGGTTCATTGTGCCTAGCTGGCTCGTTTATCTACAGATATTTAAGTTAAACGTCATTGAACTAGAGCGTAACATGTTTTATTTGGGGAAACGATGCCTTAACACGTGCACACAGTCATCCGATGAAATACTAAGCTATTTTGTGGAGAGTTACTTAGCGACTGCTCTGCAATGCAGTACCGTTAACCTACTGAAGCTGCAGTAGGTTAACGGTTCTTGTGGATTAACATCGAACGAGAGTTGCACTGTTCAGGGCGTCTTCCTAACTGGAAGAGCATACAAAGTGACTTGTGAAATGGCATGCTCTTTACACACCTATGCGTTTACTTTTGCGTCTGCGTCATGAGCTCGCTGCGTCTTATTTGCGTTAAATAGTTATGGCACAGACTCTCCTGAACACTAGATGGCGCTTTGGTGAACTGAAATTCACTCCATGCCACACGATGGTGCAGTAGCAATCCACCCTGTGTGAGGCGTGTTTATGAAGAAGGATAAGAGGATGAGCGATTCATTTTTTTTATACGTAGAAAATTGACTAACTAAGATTTTTTTGGAAAACAAACCACTTCTTATTAAAGCTGGTTTCAGGCTAGCGAGATGCTTTTCGGATAGCTGCGCCTGTCACAAAAGTTCAGTGTGAGTAAAACATTGTCTGATTATCTGCAACTGGAAGTTGTAGCGGCATAGGATAAAAAGGCATAGACAGGAATATTTGCACAAATATAGTGGTCAGTGTTTCCCCTAGGATCATGGCCTTGGGGGGGGGGTTGTGGTGTTATGGGTGGTGCGGCAAAACACTCACACAAACACTTAATAGTGTTTATATGTTTCTTTTAATTGCAGTATACCAATATATTATAATGTCTGAACAATTACTGTACAATAACTAAACAACTGTACACTGAACTAAACACTAAACATCAGATTTATTTTAATATGTTAATTATTCACAAAGTGTGCAGCTTTTGTCACTGCAGTGTATCTTTCTGGGCTTCTGAAAGAACATTTCCAGAGCATCTTGGTATGGATAGTCTGAAACTTCTGGCCCATTTATTGAGATCCGCATGCAGGCTGCAAGATGGTCCCCTTGCAGCCTATTGCGAATGTCTGTTTTGACCTGTAAATACATTAACTGTTAGGCTTTAAAAGTGATAACTGATAGTAACAACAGTAAAAATCAACTTAACATAGTGATAGTTTAAAGCAGGAAATGCCATTGTATAACTAACTAGCTAGCTATTAATTAAGCAATTTATTTATCAATTCGTTCATTCATGCATGTGTGTATTTACTTACTTACCAAGATCAGTCTTGTACAGCCAGGGGGAGTATTTCGCCTCTGACAGCCAAGCTGGGTCAAAACCTGTCGTTCTGTGGTGGCTAGGGGCAAGACATGCAGCACTTGGGCTCTTTTCTGTACTTTGATTCGGAGTAGGAAAGCTACACCGGCTGCTGCTCGCAGCAGAACACGTGCTGTCATCGTCACCACCTTGGGAGCGTTTAAAAAACGCGGATATTTTTGCCTGCTGCGACATACTCTCCGACGCGCGGTCTCTGTCCGCTGATGGGTGTGTGTGTGCGCGCATCGGAGCGGAACTCCGCCGTGCGCGACACGGAGGACAATTGTAAACGCGCAAACGTTGAGACAGAAATTACATGCCATCGTATAAATAACATAATGCTATTTAGTTTAATAAAAGAAAAAAGCAAAGACCTGTTATATATAAATTACTTCTGTCGTTTTTTGACGAAAATAAAATAAAATTAACTTGACCTTCAAGGGGGGCGGGGGGTGCCGTTGGGGGGGCGGGGCGCCCCCCTAATATAATGGTAAGGGAAACACTGTATTTATGATGCAAGGGTTAGCGCTAAGCCAATTTGTGACGCTGCAAGCCAAGTGATCTATTAGTTTATTTTTTTATTTCAAGTGTATAATTTTTGAAAACCTTTTAACATTGAAAAAGTTTATGGTACTGTAAGGTTCCTACAAAAAGAAAAAGTGCAGAAAAGCAACATGACTTATGTTCAAAGCAATTCATATAGGCCATGATTTCTTTTAGCATTATTCATTATTTTAGCTGGATTGCAGTGTTGAGCTGGACAAATCATTAGATAGTAATCAGAAGGCACCACTAAGACTATGGGTCCTTATTAGTAAAAGGGGCACTCTAAATGACATGGTTTGTGTGTCTTTGTTTTTTTTTTTTTTTTAAATGCATTTCATTTTATAGGAGCTGGAGGCAATTAAAGCACGGGTCAGAGAGATGGAGGAGGAGGCAGAGAAACTGAAGGAGCTGCAGAATGAGGTGGAGAAACAGATGAACCTCAGTCCTCCACCTGGTAAGTGGGACAAAGGGAATTGGGGTTACTGCACAAGACAATCCTGATTAGCTTGTATCACAGGTAGAATCAAATACAAATTAGACTAAGGTGCACTGATCAGTATACAGTGGTAGCCCGAGATACAAAATTAATCTGTTCCAGGGTGGCTTTCGTATCTTGAACATTTTGTATTTCGAAGCAAGTTTTACATGTAAAACGCCTAATCCTAATGGCTCTCAGAAACAACAGTATAAGATGGTTAAAAATGGAAACCAGAGAAAAATCAAGTAACATTTCTTCACTCTTTAAATCTACACATTGGTAATATAATAAATGATAATAAAACGCATGCAAAATACATATGTACACAAATGTGAAATCCTACCTTGAGTGAAGCGATGTGTCGGATGGGAGAAAACATTACAGCACTACGTATGAAAGTTAACTTTCTCAAGATATTTCACAAATTAGGAACACCACGGTTTCAAGCACGAGCGGAGACAGTAGCGAGCGTGTGAGAAGGGATTGAGAGAGCGCTTCTGAGAATGCGTCACTGGGTTTCTCTAACATAATCTATTAACGGCACTTTCCACTAGGGCTGGGCGATATGAAGCAAAAAATATATCTTGATATATTTTGCTATATCTCGATATACAATATATCTCGATATCGACAGGATTAACTGCAAAAACAAATATTACAAATGTCAAAGTCGTTTTTTATTGAAGCTCTGAGGTGCTTCTGCAAATTTTCTTTCAGAAATCCTTGCATACATATTATAAAACAATAAAGAAATACATATTACTTTTTCATTCCAAAATAAAACTAAAAAACAGGCAGTGAATAGGGACAAAGTGCTCCTAAAACATTTACGATATAAACAAAATCCCTGATAACATAAATAATAATTTAACTGTAAAATAATACACATTGCCTTCTTTTCATTCAAAAATAAAACTAGTAAGTAACCTTTTCCAATTGAGCAGCAAGCCGCGCTCTCTCTGTAGTGTACAGTCGCGGGAGTTCCTGTCTCGAAAAGTAATGCCGACTCGGTAAACTGTATCTGACTGGGATCAAGTGTTTTTAGCATACGTTTAAAGCCACGTTGTTCAACGACGGATATGGGTGCCATGTCCACCGCTATGTGAAATGCCATGAACTCTGTGATGCTACACCACCTTGCGCTCTCCGCTCTGTCTTTCATATTCTACACTCCGCGTTATAGAATTGTGGAGATTAGTTGAGCTTTGGTTGGCAGCAACATTCACGGCAGTAGACATCTGTCTGTTGTTCGTCTGACGACTTAAAACCAAAGTATTTCCATATAATGGAGCCAGCTGTTCATTTTTTGCAACAAGTTCTGTAGCCTCCGGGCTGGTTGCGGGCGCCGCCATGTTGATTGAGACGACAGGCAAGGGGAGGGGAAACAAAAGCAAGGAGGCGGGGACGAGCGCAGCACAGAGAAGGCAAACAAGCAAAGTGGCGAAAATGAAAAATAAGACATTATATCGATATATACGATATGCCAGAATTCATAGCGAGTTTAAAAAATATCTCGATATATTTTAAATATCGAGATATCGCCCACCCCTACTTTCCACTTTATAAACGTTATTTCTTTTAGGACCTAACTTTTTGACTTTGACTAACTTTTGTTATAGTACATTATTGGTAATCTACATAATGTTTTGCTTGATTTTAAAAAAGCGATTTAAAGTGTTTTAAAGCATAGCAGCCCCTTTTAGCATTGTCTGCAATGGAAAAATGGAGCACCAGGACCCGGTAGCGCAGCGCGATGTCAGACTTAACAAGCGGATAATAAAGCAGAACTGTTGTGTTTTTCATCAGACAAATAACATACCGTAAATTCTGGACTAAAAAGCCACCTGCATATAAGCCGCATCCGCTCTATTTAAATAAAAAAATAAAAAATAAACAAGCCGCACATGCATACAAGCCAAATTTGCGCATTGTAAATGTACACGTATTTGCCTAAATACATCCTTTCCTAACCTGTGTTTTAACACGGCAGCAACTTTGCTGATTAAAACGGGACAGAACCAAGAGAAAATAACCGGTATTTACAGTATTTTTCTCCTATACATCTCCTGTGTGTGAAATCACGTCACCTTAACCATCTTCGCTGAAACCCACGAAGTCGTCTTCAGTGTCAGAGTTGAACAAACTCAGCAGGGCTTCGTCACATCTGTCTCCAGAAGTCTCGCTTTCCGTGTCACTGTCATCCTCCGGTGAGGTCGGCTCTAGAGGTGCGCCGCTCTCTTCGCATAGCAGTCCAGCCTTTCTGAACGCTTTGGTGATGGTGGATTCTTTCACAGCACTCCACGCTGTCAGGATCCACTGACAGACATCAGTAAAGGATGCTTTTCGCCTGCAGCTGGTTTTTGTGAACCACTTGTCATCCAAGTCTCCCACTCAACCCGGAGTGCGGCTTTAAATGCCCGATTGACACAGATGTCAAGTGGCTGCAAATACTTGGTTGTAGCTCCAGGAATCACAGCTGGAATAGAGTTTGTTTTCTTGATCGCTGCTTTTACAGAATCTGTGATGTGGGCCCTTATACTATCCAAAACAAGCAGTGCTTTTTTTTCCGGTGAAAAAAAAATCCTCCCTGCCGCTTGCTGTAGCACTCCATTAACCAGTCCATCAGACCTTTCATCATCCATCCTTTGCTGTTAACTTTGACCACTATACCTTTCGGAAGTTGTTCTTTAGGCATAGTAATGCGCTTAAAAATCACCAGTGGTGGAAGTTTTTGTCTGGATGCAGTGCATGCCAGAACGCAGGTGAAATGCGTCCTCTCATGGCCCATTGTTTTTAGCAGCACGGATGATGCGCCCATCTTGTTAAAGGTCCTGGTCAGAGGCAGATCAAACGTCAAAGGTACCTCATCCATATTTATGATCTCATCTGGTCTGGTGGAGTGTTCTTGTGTCTTTGTTTGAATAAATTTGTGGAAGTTCTGGAATTCCTGATAGATTTCCATTTCGCGGGCAATGGTTTTAGCTTTAAGTCGGATCTATACAGTGGATACACCACGGCCACCTGCTCTCTGCGTGTTCACCCAGTCCTCCAGGACATTTTCAAGTTCTGGCCACCTGCTTATATGTCCTCTGAAAGCTTTCCTCGACTTTGGGCATTGCATGAGGTCTTACCGCTGCCTCCTACAGCGTCTCACCATAGACTCATTGACGCTAAGCTTTCTAGCAGCAGCGCGGTTTCCTTCTTGTATAGTGAGATACAAACTTCTTCGTGTGGGTTCCATGATGAAGGGGTGAGGATTTGAAAAGAGTTTGACAGGATTGGTAATTTGTCGTCCTTCTATCCGCTTCTACCGACTTATATCAGAGGGACTAGCATATTCTCCTTGAACTAGCGTAGTCTTCTTTGCATTTATTTTGCCTTAATTTTGATTCTAATTAGAGTGCCCCTAGCGGCGGGGAAAATCTGCAGAATAGCCGCACCTTTGCATAAGCCGCATGGTTCAAAACCTATCAGTGTTTCCCCTAGGATCATGGCCTTTGGGGGGGGGGGGGTTGTGGTGTTATGGGTGGTGCGGCAAAACACTCACACAAACACTTAATAGTGTTTATATGTTTCTTTTAATTGCAGTATACCAATATATTATAATGTCTGAACAATTACTGTAGAATAACTAAACAACTGTACACTGAACTAAACATCAGATTTATTTTAATATGTTAATTATTCACAAAGTGTGCAGCTTTTGTCACTGCAGTGCATCTTTCTGGGCTTCTGAAAGAACATTTCCAGAGCATCTTGGTATGGATAGTCTGAAACTTCTGGCCCATTTATTGAGATCCGCATGCAGGCTGCAAGATGGTCCCCTTGCAGCCTATTGCGAATGTCTGTTTTGACCTGTAAATACATTAACTGTTAGGCTTTAAAAGTGATAACTAATAGTAACAACAGTAAAAATCAACTTAACATAGTGATAGTTTAAAGCAGGAAATGCCATTGTATAACTAACTAGCTAGCTATTAATTAAGCAATTTATTTATCAATTCGTTCATTCATGCTTGTGTGTATTTACTTACTTACCAAGATCAGTCTTGTACAGCCAGGGGGAGTATTTCCTCTCCGACAGCCAAGCTGGGTCAAAACCTGTCGTTCTGTGGTGGCTAGACATTTACTGTTTGTCAGGGGTAAGACATGCAGCACTTGGGCTCTTTTCTGTACTTTGTTTCGGAGTAGGAAAGCTACACCGGCTGCTGCTCGCAGCAGAACACGTGCTGTCATCGTCACCACCTTGGGAGCGTTTAAAAAAACGCGGATATTTTTGCCTGCTGCAACATACTCTCCGACGCGGAGCGGAACTCCGCGGTGCGCGCGCATCGGGGCGGAACTCCGCCGTGCGCGATACGGAGGACAATTGTAAACGCGCAAACGTTGAGACAGAAATTACATGCCATCGTATAAATAACATAATGCTATTTAGTTTAATAAAAGAAAAAAGCAAAGACCTGTTATATATAATTTACTTCTGTCGTTATTCGACGAAAATAAAATAAAAT
>SRMA01027310.1:148734-204177 GCA_007224835.1 Danionella cerebrum | reverse complement strand
GGGGAGGGCAACAGAGGTGATGAGGAGGTGATAGGCAGGTTTGCTGTTAAGGAAAGGTACCTAGAAGGACAGATGGTGGTGGACTTTGCCAAGAAGATGGAAATGGCTGTAGTTAACACTTATTTCCAGAAGAGGGAGGAACATAGAGTTACCTACAAGAGTGGAGGTAGGAGTACGCAGGTAGACTACATACTATATAGATTAGCCAATCTGAGAGGGATTAGAGACTGTAAAGTAGTGGTAGGAGAGAGTGTAGCCAGACAGCATCGGATGGTGATGTGTAGGATGTTTCTGGTGGTCAGGAGGAAGAGAAGAGGAAAGATTGAAAAGAAGACCAAGTGGTGGAAGTTGAAAAAGGAAGAATATTGTGAGGAATTCAGACAGAAGCTGAGACAGGCTTTGGGTGGCCAGGAAGAGCTTCCAGATGACTGGGAAACTGCAGCAGAAGTGATCAGGGAGACAGGGAGAACGGTGCTAGGTGTGTCAGCTGGAAGGAGGAAAGAAGATAAGGAAACATGGTGGTGGAATGAGGAAGTACAGGACATCATCCAGAGGAAGAGGCTAGCTAAAAAGAAGTGGGACATGGAAAGGACTGAAGAAAGTAGACAGGACTACAAGGAATCGCAGCGCAGAGTGAAGAGGGAGGTGGCAAAGGCCAAACAGAAAGCATATGATGAGATGTATGCCAGGTTAGACACGAGGGAAGGCGAGAAGGAATTGTATAGATTAGCGAGACAGAGATGGGAAGGATGTGCACTAGATAAGGGTGATTAAAGATAGAGATGGAAAGCTACTAACAAGTGAGTAGAGTGTGCTGAGAAGATGGAAGAAGTATTTTGAGGAGTTGATGAATGAGGAGAATGAAAGGGAAAGAAGGGAGGAAGAGGTGAACACTGTAGAGCAGGAAGTTGAAAAGATTAGAAAGGATGAGGTGAGGAAGGCTCTGGGGAGAATGAAGAGTGGAAAGGCTGTTGGTCCAGATGACATACCAGTGGAGGTGTGGAAGTGTCTAGGAGAGACAGCAGTGGAGTTCCTGTCTAGGTTATTCAACAGGATTTTAGAGAGTGAGAAGATGCCTGAGGAATGGAGGAGAAGTGTCCTAGTGCCAATCTTTAAGAACAAGGGTGATGTGCAGAGTTGTAACAACTACAGAGGCATAAAGTTTATGAGCCACACAATGAAACTTTGGGAAGCTAGGCTAAGAAGGGACGTGGTTATTTGTGAGACGAGATATATGGATGTGCTGAAAGAGGACATGAAGTTAGTTGGTGCAAGAGTAGAGGATACTGAGGACAGAGTTAGGTGGAAACCGATGATTCGCTGTGGGGACCCCTAAACTGGGAACAACCGGAAGTAGAAGAAGAGAAAAACTAGCTTTAGCTTCAACTTGCTTTTGTTTCCACAAAAAAAGACAAGCTTTTAGGGATTTTATTATTGTTTTTGCTGATTGCACTACTAGCAGTATCATGAACACTTCACTGGGAAACCCTCATATTTTTATGTATTGTGCAATTAATTGATTTGTCGTGACATGAAGTGTTTGGAGGCCAATGTTTAACCTGAAATATCAATGTTTATTCAGTCTTCTTGTTCCAACCTGCAAATGTCACAAACAAGTTTGACCTTAACCAAAGGCTTGCATTTAGCCTTGATGACCAAAGCTTCTAGATCCACTGAATACTATTACTTATTGAAACATACGTGCTATGTGTGGTTCGTTATTTCAGTGTCCGAGCTTACATTTGAAGTATTTCTAAATGCTGTGGGCTGATTTGAGATTGAGTTTTTCTTTTTTCCTACAGCTGGTCCTGTCATTATGTCCATTGAAGAGAAGATCGAAGCTGATGGAAGATCTATTTACGTTGGAAATGTATGGGAAATCAATTACACATTTTCATATAGGAATGCAACAAACAAATATATTTATGTGCCACTCAACTCTGGTGGTCCTCCAGATGACCCGGTCTTTGATCAATCAAGTCTGAAGTCTTTCTTGCAATCACTGTAGCTGTTCTCATTTTTATCCTTCTGAAACTGCATTCAAAGCCATATTGAAACCATGAATTTCAGAATAATTTGATCAATTAGTATTGTATTGTCAGTTAGTTGTTGCAGCCCCACTTGCATTTTGTTTAAATACTTTAATAAGTTATGCTTTGCTGCTTGTGGTGGCTATGCTTGGTTTTTTTGCAGGTGGATTATGGTGCTACGGCAGAGGAGTTGGAGGCACACTTTCATGGCTGTGGGTCTGTAAACAGAGTCACTATCTTGTGTGACAAGTTTACAGGACACCCCAAAGGGTAATTTGTTTCTTCTCGTCTAGTCATCTTCACCTTTTTTTCCTTTACCTTGTGCAACGTCTGTATTGTAAGATTAAAATGTTTGTGTTTTAATTTTGTTCACAAAGAAAGATGTTTAATATTGATGCATCACAGCAATTACACAGTGCTTGGTTGCTGGTCTTACAATTTAAAAATCAACCCTACTCTCTATGCAAATCTATTTTGGAGTGCCATCAATTAATATTGTGCAGGTACTGACACACACTGTGAACTAGATGCAAGATGACAAAATTCAAGGGCAATATAAGTGACTTTTAAACAGGCAATGAATATTACAAAGAGAAAGTAATGAACAGCTCAATTCAATTATGGGTACAGCTTCTGTCAGACCATTCAAGCCGGATAATTGCCGTTGTGTCAAAACATCTACCAGAAGGTTCAATAGATGCGTTCATTGTAGAGCTGGGCGATAAATCGATATAACTCTACTCCGTGGTGTGCTTGAATCAAAAGAAATTTTGTCTTTAATATATTATGTAAACACTGCCCAACTTCAGTACAATGCTTATGTAGAATAGGTGTGGCTCACCTTCCCCCCTTTGCATTTTCCATATTTTATGATAATCTGCGAATGGCAGCAGCAGTTTTAATAGGGCAACTCAACGTCTTGCTCTCCTCAGACAGACATTTCTGGCGGTGGTGTCGCCCCATTGTGACGTGTAGGTTTCGATCTGCATGCCATGAAGTCATGAGTTAAGTATTGTAATAGACGCCCACATAAAACCTATACGTTCCATTTTGTGTTTAAATGTTAATACAACCGGTCTGCAGTGTCATCGATTATGCCTTAAGTGACAACGGTCCATTCGTTATTATTAATAAAAAATGTACACATTTTATTTTGTTTCAGTTTAATTTGAAACAAAAAAAACTATTAGACCAAAATAGACATTGGCAAAAAATTATTTGTGTAATGTTTATTGGAGTTACTGTTTTCGATAAGAGCCATGACTCTTCTATGGCATCGTACCAAGTGGAATCTCTTCACCTTTTTGCCATATCGTCACCAAACTTCATCTGTATCTAATGCTGCCCCCAAAAGAAAAGTTACTAAGAGTGACACCTGATCTTAAAATTTTAATCTTAAACTTATTGATAATGCTCAATTCAATTGGTTTTAGTTTGTCTAGAATCATATTGTTTTTGTTTTTCTGTTTAATGCTACTTATCTGCTCACAATTTGCCTTTTGGATGCTTGATCCCGTATCACTGCTTGCAGTAATATTTCTTTTAGGATTGTGGGTTGGTTTTTAACTCGTGCAATCCCATTCGTTTTGCTGCAAAATTCAACCAATTCTATATTGTTGATGAGCTTATGCGTATAATAATGATTGTTTTTGCTCTTGTAATCACCCTACATTTCAGGTTCGCATATATAGAGTTCGCAGACAAGGAGTCTGTTAGGACGGCCATGGCACTGGATGAGTCTTTATTCCGGGGAAGGCAGATAAAGGTGAGAATTGCACGTTTATGATTTTTGTTTAGCACATTACATTTCTTTGATAAATGCAGTTTGTCATCTAACAAATGAAGATTGATCTGGTTGCTTTTTGTAGTCACTTCTTGGGTAGTAAAACGTGCTAATTATATGTAACATTTTCAGGTTGGGGCAAAGAGAACAAATCGTCCAGGCATTAGCACCACAGACCGTGGCTTCCCTCGTGCACGTTTCCGATCACGGGGAGGAAACTTCTCCTCCCGGGCTCGCTATTACAGTGGCTATACACCCCCCAGAGGCAGAGGACGGGCCTTCAGGTGAGCTCCACGCCAGCCTGCATGATTGACAATGGCTGACACATACAGGCTCATCCTGACAGAGAGTGCTGCTGTGAAAGTGTGTGCTTCAGAGAGGGTGAGGGGCTTAGCACAAGGCCTGTGTTGATTGATGTCGAAGTGTTGCTGAGTTGTTTCATTTATTTATTACTTTGTTATTGTTTTTTTGGCTATGTAAAGCTAGATGTATTTAAAACAAACTTTTACTAATCAAAGGCTGTCCAGTAATTTCAAAAGTGCATGTAAATGTAAAAATGCACCAACAAATGCTGCTTTTTCATTTCTTTTTGTCTCCAATAAGCTTCATTTACATGGACCCTTCTTGTTTGCACAAAGTGGGCACAAGCACGAGCATAATAAACAGTTTCTTTTAATTGAGTTATAGTGAATTGGCTAAACCTAATAAATTATACTCTTGTTTGGGGTGGTTTAACCATTTCAATGTTGGACTGTGAAGTAGAGCTGCTTAATAATTAGTTTATATACCACCTTTGGATATGTGTTATTAAATGGACATAAGTCATGCATGTTTCAGGTCTCATCTGCCTGAGGTCATTTTAAAAACAAAAATGTGAGTGTGGTGTGGTGTGGTGGAAAGATGCGCAAGCAACTGTTAACACCTGGCAAAACCCACACATACATGCACTGAAGTGGGATATAAGTCCTCCCCAATTGTAACCACATTGCTAGACAAACACAAGCTGCATTGATTTGCAATGCCCAGTGCTACCATTCTCCAGTTTTTGTAGCTTTCTCAAGGAAAATGCTTGCTACAAATCCACAGTTTTGACGTGTCTGTCATTGGAGGCCGACGAACCGCTCGGAGCCAGAGTTTAGGTGATGCATCACTTCAGCACCTTTGCACCATGGAACCAAACACATGCAAACCATTCTGAACTCCAAAAACTGCATGCTCCTGAAATTTGACAGGACGTGTCAAGAATTAGGCATCATTAATGATTAATACTCTTAGTCCTCATAGGATAAGTCATAAATGCCGTATAGGACTGACATGCCCATAAATGACCTTAAAAGGTTTACATTTCAAAGAATGGTCTAAATAATGAATTTCAGTCCTACATTATTCAAGTTGTTAAGGTCCTATCTAATGAAATTGTTTGTGGGTAGTTGGCAAACATATGTAACACTGTTGCAATTAAGACCTTAAACACATTATGCTGAATAAAAAAATTGTTGTTCCTGAAATGCAGTGATAAAAATGTCACTGTTCTTTTGGTGCTTGACTGTTTATACTTCAGTTCACCATATAAATTGTAACTGGTTGTTGTGGGCAACGTTCTCAATGTTTTTTGGTCTTAAGATAAAAGTTTGTTTTTTTTATCTAATGTAAATCTACCCATTTGAACAGCACCCAATCAGGCAGATTATTATTATTATTATTTTCTCTTTGATGCAAAGGTGTCCATGTCAACGAAGCTTAGGTTAATTTCAAAAGTGTGTTATGGGTCTGAAATTGTACCCCTGTTGTACCAATGCATGCTTGTGTTTAGTGCCTAAAGATGTGTGCGATTAAGGAATGGCACCACTCTTCTTTTGTAGTATGTTTCTCTGACATCATTTGACACATAAGAGTTTGTACAATCACAAGAGCCATTAAACACACATGCACACAGTCATAGTCATCCTCCTTCATTTCCCTTCTGCAGTAAAGGATAATGTTTCTCTTTTAATAAAGCATGCTAAATATACATTTTTATTTACTAGAAAAAAGCGAAACAGAGCTACACAGTAAAAAAGGAAATGTAAAACAAGCAATGCATTAAAGCTGAAATGCATCTAAAAGTAATCCAATATATTGAACTTAACTAAATATAGAAGCTAAAGTTTAGAGGTTTGCGTGATCAGGTCATGTTTATATAAAAATATATAATTATCCAAAATTGATGTAAAATCCTCTTAATCCCTTCTAAACATTAAAAATTATGTTATTAAGAGAACAATTCTTTTATATAGTTCTACTCAATTTCTGGAGGATCACAGCCCTGAATGGGTATAAAGTTTTATTTTTTTAATAGAACGAAGTAGTTTGTTCGATTAATATTTAATGTTATTAAGTAATTAATTTGTAACTAAGCCAAGAATTTTGGTCGTTCGTTTCAAAAGATGAGAATGCAGAAGAAAAATCCCCAAAATGTTCTGAGAGGGTTGAAAGGGAGACTATACTTTTTGCAAAAAAACCAAAAACCTACCAGTTGCTGTTTCCTGCACATTATCAGACGTCAGCGTGTATTTGTTGAAATAGTTTTAACAATATAGCTTCAATAGCAGCGTTTCCAACCACCTATTTTTGATTGCATTGTGGAGAATGGCATTCAAAAACCCTGGATGGAACCAAATATCCATTTCAGGTGTTTGTACAACACCTGAAATGTTGTTTTCGTCATTCTAAAATGACCAAGTCTGCCATCAAAGTGGTCTGGAATTATCACCTCCCAGAAATACCTCCCAGAAATCCCAAGATCTTATTTCACACTGGTACCATTTTAAGAATAAAAGAGGCTCCCATGGAAAGAAACCCGGAAGTAGAGGTAAACAACCATGGCATTGATGACAAACCTGCACCTATTGTGAAGATATTTAATCATTCATGTAGAAAGTAGGGCTCAATATAAACCTCACAGGCTGTTTCATTGAAGGCTACATCACCAGTATAAATAAATGTTAAATATACTACATTATCGGTCCGGTAATAGCTCTGACTACAATTCCTACATTGTCTACTATTCTGAGTTTCTTGCCACCTCTTTCATCCTTAGATTGGTGGCTGTCAGAAATAAGGGAATATCAGGAGTTCTATGGATTTCCTTAACCTCTTAAGCCCGAGAGTCCCCGGTACCGGGGACTTGCCCCCTTGTGCGTTACATTTTCACTCATAACTCACTAACCCTGAGAATAACCCACACATATTAAATACTGTTGTGTTCAGCGGAAACTCCTCTAAAAACGTATCTAATTCAATTTCATATTCGTGAACCACAGCTCGAACGCCATGCAAATAAACAACAACATATCCGGAGTATAATTCATGACCAAGTTTTTGTTTATTTATCCACAATATAAACGGAAACACCAAAACCATGGCATCAAATGAAAGGTAACAACCAGCTGAATCCAGCGAAATGCAACTCATTTAAATTGCACGAAGTATTTCAGAGCAGGGAGCAAAAGTTCCCCGAAAAAACCGCCAGCAAAAACAAAGCAAGCATGTAAATCTTGTCTTACCTTTGCCGTTTTTTCAACAAAAGTTATTTCCATAGCGATAAAAGTCTGTTTGTTGTTATGTCCAGTCGATAGCTTCGTGGAAACTCCATTTTGGGTCTTTTCTGTAGCTCTGTGCTTGCAATAACATCACCAAATATGGAAACACTCGCCGTGCGCAAGAGCACGTCTCTCCACACTCCGCGTCGTGTGATTCGTTGGGGATCATGTCAGTCTCAAAATGGTTGATATTAGGGGTGTAACGGTACGCTAAAATCGTATTCGGTTCGGTACAGTGTCTTGGAGAGTTTGGTTCGGTTCATTCGGTTCGGTACAAAACAATAAGAACTTACATGTTATTTATTTTGAAAAGCTGCCAATACATAGTAGAATTCTTGCAAAAAATAAATAAAAGTGACACATTTGAGTGATATTTTAAAAAAAATTGCACTCTTTATTAAGAAAAACAAATTTTTTTTAAATAAAAAATGAAATACTGCAACTAGTTAGGATAGATTACCTATCCACATTTTCTGAAGAGAGCATAGATCTGGTTATATCTCCAGCAGTAGAAAATGTTAGATGTGTTGCCTGCCCGATCTCCGTGGAACAATGTCTGCATACAACTTTAAATTTATCCACTCGTCTATCCCCGTTATGTATTTTAACAGAGAAGTCAAAGTGTTCCCAACAGGAGACCGTAGTGAGGTGAGAGGGTCTTCAAGCTCTGGCTTCCCTTTCGCTTTTGCCATGCCATTTTCCTACTCGCGCTCGTTCTCGTCACTCAATAGCGTCCGTGCGGAAACTCGCCTAGGAACATTGTTCTGCTGCGCTTAATATCACTCTAATAATAGATTTATATCATTTAATAAAAATACAGAATACCGAAACGGTACGCAAGTGTACCGAACCAAACAGGTTGTACCGAAATGGTTCAATACATACCGTGAACCGTTACACCCCTAGTTGATATCATTGGCTTCTTCAGATTCAAAGCTTTTCAGTGATATATATAATATATAGAGCTCCCGGAATGGACAGATGGTCGGGGGTAGGGACACGTGGAAGCTCGAACGTCGAAAGCGCCTGTGAATGGGAGGTTACGCAAAGCGCTCACAGATTGCGTAAATGGGCTTCCACCCCCCTTTTACAGCATTTCTTTAGGAGTTTTTTTTTTGCTGAAATCATGTCCCGTAAGCAAGAAAAGAAGACTATGAACGTAGCTGAAGCTTTGGACAAGATTTTTTCCATATCTTAATAATTGTACCAAATTGTGCCAAACTTTGCCAACATGGATTACGCCTGAACTTTGTTCAATCAAAACCTTTACAGAATATTAGTTTCTTGTAGTATGAACACCAAACTTGCTACAGATGTCCTTGACGTAGTGGTTACAATTGATTGTGTTTATTTGCTTCGTTATAAGTAAAATAAGGAGATATTAGAGGAAACATGTGTTTTTTTTTCAGTTTTTTTTGGCCATTCCAACATCAATTACTCTTACCCAGTGTTCTTGACTGTCAAATTAACTCATCCACACCACTCCCCAAGAACCTATCTTCATTTTGATACCAAGATTTGCAGTTTAGGCCTTGTAAAAGCTGAGAAATGCCTTAAAAAGTAAAAGTATAGGATTTTCGGAAAATAGGCCTCAGGGCTTAAGAGGTTAAGGGACATGGCGTTGCACAGTTAAGCTCTTAGTATTTAAACAAACAAGTATGCTTTCACACCTGACTAGTTTGCTTAATTTGAACTAGAGAGTTTGTTTCCCCGTATATTTCAGTCTTTCTGAACTGAATACAGCCACCATAATCGCTGGCATGGGGCAGTGTGGATTGGTGTGTGTCTTGGGAATACTTTATAACCAGAGCGCATCAGAAGCGATTGATGTAATAAAATATAAAATCAAGTCCATTTTGATCTCATTGTTCTGGCGCTGTCTACTTGTGAGCATGCATTCATGGTAATTAGTCAAGAAAACACGTACAATGATGTATGTGGTCTGTATGATGTCACATGGCTGTTATTCAACTGGTGTGGAGCAGTGTGGTGCGAATGACCGCTAAATCTGCAGACGATTGCAACACTGTATCCTCTTTGTTCGTCTTAGTTCGGATGAAATTAAAACAACTAGAGGTGTGAAAGCACCGTGAAGGACCTTCCTTGTTTGCAGCTCCAGACGTGTAGTCTGAAGAAACTGTGCAGGGTGGTGATTCTCTAGGAACTTGTAATAATTATCCTCTATAATAAATGAAATCCTCTAAATCCCTTCTTTTAAACAATTAAGAGAACAATACTTTTTGTCATACATGTTTCTGTAGTCAATTGACTACTTTTTAACAACTTTCATGCCGGAAGCATGGAATAAATAACCCAATCACAGTGCTTCAATCTACAAAACACTCGCGTAGTTGTGTCTGGCTGCCAAGGTTGTTCATGACATGCCTGTTTCAATGACTCTTGATTACTTGTGCCACAGTGTTTCAAGCAATACTTTATTACATTGTGGGGTTTTCAATATGACCACCTTTTTATTCTATTAAGTGAGCCATGTGCATGGAAGCATGGCAAACCCTGTCTCACTGACGCTTCTCGTTGCATCTGTCATCGACTATAACAGCTTTGTGTTTGCTAAATGTCCCTGAAGCAGTATTTCTTGGGCAATTAGAGCCTTGTGGTGCAGAACATGTTCAGTTATAAAACATACTTTTGTCATTTGTGTAGTATTTTCAAGCATTATTCCCTGATGCCCCTTAATCAGACTGTCTGTCATACGGCGCTTCCGGAGCCTGGCTCTCCACGCTGATTTACAGACAATGATAGGTGCTGAAACTTTAATCATTATTACACTTAAATGATGTTAATCAGTTTTAGATAAAAAAAAAACTCTGTTTAGATTGACAATGTGTCATAATGAAGGTTAGTCAAGGTGTCCTGAAAAAATTGTTAATAAATCGGAAACTGCTCTTCAACCATTGTTTTACACAGGCTTTCTCCTTTAACTTGTGCACGTCATAAACATAAATTAGGACACCTTGACAAACTTTTGTTATCGAACATACATGGAACAATTCACTTGAATTAAGACGGAGTTAAAGCGTTTGTCAGACCCCGGCAGCGCTGCATGATGGCACGAATAATCAGAAAGAACATGACTGCTACTTTCAGTCTTGGATGTCGACTTGTCATAGTTTAGTCTTCGTACACATCGCTCCCAGAATAGAGGGTTCATTCCTGCAGCCTGATATCATTGGTTTAATTCTCCGAACAAGAACATGATTTCAGTGCATGTCCTGGTCTGGCTGAATAGAAGTCCTTGGCATTATCTGTGTTTTCAAATGTGCTCTGTGTGCCTGTAAACGCTTGCAAGTGTGTGACCCAAGGATCTCTCCCTTACAGAGACGACAGCAGCTGCCTCGGTCATAGAGAGAGAGAAAGAGGGAGAGCGGACCTTTTAAAAGTTGATTTAACTAACACCGTTCCATTCTGCTGTAGGAGAATCTTCCACAGCTTCCCTTTCATGGTTGCTTTGGGTTCTGTGCATCCCTGTCAAGGATTTGAATAAGCCTTGAGCTTGTCCTCCAAATATCAGGCCCGTTTTATACATAAACGCTCGTAACCCAAATCTTATTTATTTGAATTGGTGTCCGTCTTCTGAAAGCAATCACAAAAAAAGAACTCACCCTCTTTTTCTCTCTCTTTTTTCCAGGGGCCGAGGGCGAACAACATCGTGGTACTCCCCTTACTAATACCTCCCCACCCCCTTTGAAATCCCCCTTACAATCACCCCATTACCCTATAGAAAAGAAAAATATCCCTCAAAAAAGGAAGAAAAAAAGAAGAAAAAAAGACAAAAAAGAAAAAAAGAGCCTCTTCTGGAAAGACAGACTGACTGGCCGCAGTGTGCGATTGTGTGTGCGCGTGCATGTGAGGAGGTGTTGCGATCGCCCTGGTAAGGTACAAAATGGCCGCGGGGAGTTTTGGTGGCTGTAGTTGTTTAAAGTTGAGAAAATGATGTAATCTCAGGCTGCAGACGTGTCCTTTGGTCTGGCTGTGCCCGAACAGGCAAACGCAAATGTCAACTTCAGTTTTGTAACTTGATGTGAACGATTAGAACGCTGTTTGTTTTTCACAAAGTTGTGCTGTTTGAAGATCTCTGTCGTCTCTGCTCTCGGGAATCCCTTTTCCACAGTGCTTCTGTTCATCCCTCGCTCGGAATTCCTTCTTTTTTTTTTTCAACTTCACTGTAGTTTTTGTTGAAGCTCCCCGAAGGTACAATGGCTTGAGCTTTGCGATCACATATTTCGATTTTATTTTATTTTTTCCCCCCTCATGCTGCCATTCCTCCTCATTTAGTTTTTTTTTTCTGTGCTGCTCTCCGTCTATCTTTCTCTCTTTCTCTGTATATTAGACCACTTCTTGTCGTTTCAGGTTTCAGGACCAGTGGAGGCTGACCACCCCTCCTCCCGTGGCCGCAGCACCCCCTACCGTCTCGGCGGCATCTCTGTCTCTTTCTGCTCCCACTATGCACACTCACCCCATTCTCTCTGTGTGGGGGGGCGGGGGAGGAGGGCAGGGGGAACACAGACCGACTGCTGGGGGGATTTATTATAATAACAAGCGCTGAGTTAAACAGACGCTAAGATACTGAGATGCACCAGGCCCATGTACACACACACACACGCGCGCACACACACACGAACACATTCAGACACATCCGCCTTTAATAATGCAGAGACAGAGCCATGGCAGAGCAGCAAGAGAGGGGCAGGACCAGGAAGTGCTTCATTTAGGGCCTTGTCTTTCTCAGTGCACAGTGCAGTCAGAGAACGGCAGAGCACTGGTGCGTGGGCTTCGGGCATCGGTTTGTTTGGGGGAGGGGGTGGATTATGGGAGCTTTTATTTTTTTGATTGGTGGGAGGGGTGAGGGTTTGTGTGCAGAGGGGGTTTCTTGTTTGTGTTTGTGGTTTCCTTTTTCAGAAAGGGGACTGGGTATGGACAAAAAGAGAAAATGTTTTCCTTTTTTATTTTATTTTTAACCCATGAGTCTGTAATTAGAAAAAAAATAAAAGACATTGTGTAAAAAGAACAAAGTAAGTGTTTTTTTTTCTGTTCCAGCGCCACGGTTCTGTTTGTAACATGAAGTGCATACTTTTGGAAACTCAATATACTATCGAGATCACAGAACAGGAGCAGTAAACGGAATTGTTTACTAGCTGCTGTGAAACAATAATGTAGCACCACTCATACAACGGTACTTACTTCCTAGCCAATTTGTGAGCCATTCTGCCATGCCTTTTTTCCAAGCACAGAAAGGGTAGCATGGCCTGCCTTTATAATCCTTTTAAAGAAAATAAGATTCAACTTAAGTCGTCAACATATACTTGTTTTGTTTTTCCTCACACTGTATTAAAGAAAATTACCTCCATGCATATGCTTTTAAACAAATGGCATGGAGTTTAAAAAATGATTGAGCACTGCATGTGCAAAACTTTATGGCCCCCGTTTGGTGATCACATTGGAAACGCACATGTAACCCTGGACATACTGAACGCTACAATAGCAGAATTGAACAGAAAGATAGTGTCTGTTCAAGTTTCACACATTAGTCTATTTTGTTTATGTAAATGTAAATGACCCACACATGATTATAAAAAAAAGATTTGAATTAAAGGTAATCGCATCCTGTTTAGAATATGACTATCCCTTTAACTAATAGACTCTTAATTTTATGAAAATGCTCAAAACACAACTTAAATATGACATTAGGGAAGAGCCCTGTCAATTTGAGGCTCTCCAGCGACATTCCTGGAAGGAGTTTGCGTGGATTTCCTCTGGGTACTCTGGTTTCCCCCACAATTTCAAAAACATGCAGTTAGGTTAATTGAATAATCTAAATTCCCCTTATGTGTGAATGTTGTCCTGCGCCTCTCGGCCGATCTGCGCTGGAGACCCTGTGGCTCCAAAAGGGAATAACCTGGTTGGAGAAGGCATGACACTAGGTAATCTGTGCATTCAAGTTATTGCATGACTCAATCTAAGCCAATCTGGAGAATTCAGGTTTCAGAAGATCACATGAAACTCCAGCAGATACCTCTTTGGAGACTTAAAGCATGATCCTAACCTGTCCGTGAGCTTTGAGTCACGGTAAACCCCAGTGCCTGTTATGATCTCAACCAGTTTTTGCAACAATTTTTCTGTGAGTTTCAAAACTTCCAGGGTTAAGGTTTTGATTTGGTGCATTTATGGATTTTTTAAAGTATTGGCGTTTCCTGAACTTTGTAAATTTACAGTTAAATTACTTATCTCTGACTCATTTAAAGGATAACGTCTTGGACCTTTTGTGAATATTCAGGTTAAATATATTAATTTGGAAAGTTTTTGAGAAAAGTTACCATATGTGGTGTTTGAGCAGAAGTTGGCCTTATTAATATTGTCTGTGATAATGCTCTAAATCCATCCAGGTTTTCTTAATACAATACATTATTGAAAGCAGTGGTGTGTAGCTTGATTTTGAAGCATTTTATGCATATGCTTTTAAAAAAATGGCATGGAGTTTAAAAAATGATTGAGCACTGCATGTGCAAAACTTTATGGCCCCCGTTTGGTGATCACATTGGAAACGCACATGTAACCCTGGACATACTGAACGCTACAATAGCAGAATTGAACAGAAAGATAGTGTCTGTTCAAGTTTCACACATTAGTCTATTTTGTTTATGTAAATGACCCACACATGATTATAAAAAAAAAAGATTTGAATTAAAGGTAATCGCATCCTGTTTAGAATATGACTATCCCTTTAACTAATAGACTCTTAATTTTATATGCTTAATATTGAATGACTTTATTAAACATTTTCTGGTCAAAACACATTTTAGGACAGCAGTGTGTCTCAGCGAATATGGAGAAAGACATTTTTTAAAAATATTGCATTGCAGATTGTCCGCCATGGAACCTCTAAAAAAAGGTGATGCGTCTTCAGTGTTTGGGTCTTGAGGTATTGAGCAGAGGAACCTGAATCTGTTCTAATAGAGCAGTGTCCCACCTTCCAAAGCGAGATGACTGAATATTGCATTTCATCTGCGTATGCTAAGACTCAAGTAAGTTTTTATTATATAAGCAATTATAAACAAGTATTTATGTAGTACAGTATATAACTTAAATTTTTTGTGAAATTTGACATCAGCCTATCAGGAAATGACAATTTTGTTCTCTTGGACTTGGATAGAAACTGTGCTTTAATCCCAAATATTTGATGCAATATTACAGTTTTGTGCATAATTTTTATTCACAACTAGGAATGGAAACATGGCTAACGTCACTTGTATGTAGTTTTAATAAGTACGCGCAGTTCAAGTCTACCTTGAAATTTGTTGATGTTAAACCAGAATAGTTTACAATTTAAATCAAGACTAATACACATTAAATGCAAATATATTGTTTGAGAGATAACGGTTGTCACATGTTCTACTAACTAATGCTTAGAACAAGAATCACACTGTTTTGTCATCAGAGTGTTCCATAAACCATTTATTCCAGAGATCGTGTTAACATTCCTTGAACTTTCTTCTGCTCACCGATGGTTTACTTGCGCCTCTTGAAAGCTGAAATTGAATAATAAAATACAATAAGCACACTATATGCACAACAAGCGTGTGAGCACCAACATCATTTCTTACCTTTCTTTTTACCCTTCTTTACCAACTTCCTTTTTTTGGGCCTTGGACGGCCAACATCCTGCGAGAATAAAAAAAGTGCATCAAGATCAATCTGTTTCTGAAATCCTCTGCACCTTTTTGAGGTGCAATTACTGTGGAAATCTTTTCTTTAAACAAAAATGTGAATATCAGCAAAGCTTTAGATATCAGTCAAAATACTGTAGCAAAAATAAAGATGGACATCCAACCATCTTAAAGAGACAGAAATGCTCTGAAAGAAGTAATTCTAGAAGAATGGAAAAAATAGATGTTATAGTATACTTCTTTTGGAAGTACCCCGAGCCAGGCTCAAACACTGGGGTGAGCTTTCTCAATGGCTGGTCCCGGACTGTGGAACAATTTACCATTTGAGTTACTTAAAATCACTGATTTGAACCTTTTTAAATCTAGGCTCAAAACACATTTGTTCAAAATGGCTTTTAAAACTTAGTAGTTTGTGACACGTTTGCATTATGCTTTACTGCTTATACTTTACATTGTTTTATTCTGTACAATATTCCGTTTTTTTTTGTATTCTTGTTTTTCTGTTTTTAATTGGAAAGCACTTTGGGCACCACTGGTGTTATAAAGGGCTATATAAATAAAGATTGATTGATATGTCGCCAACTTGTTAAATTCCATGCCAAAAAACTTTGTCTCGTCCTTAATAATCATGGTGCTCAAACAAATTGTGAAAGATTTTGTGATCCAAGTTTGATTATCAACCTTAATTTCACTTTATGGAGTAAAAAACAAACAAACCTCAGCCTCGTAAAACGTTTGGAAATGGTCATTTTGTTAATTGAGCCACTGATTAAACTTTTTAAAGGGGACGTACTCCTTTTAAAGCACTGTATGCTACTACCACAGATCTTAAATATTGACTGACCCAATATTTTCAGTGTGAATAAATGTCAGCTAACCTGTAGCTCTCCTCCCGTCAGAGCTGTGATGTCACTGAATCTCGTGATGTGACTCAGCTGTGATGTCATTCCCATCATGACTCTCTTCCGGTGCCTCTGCTCGCGAGTCGTGCTGAGACGGACCATCATGGACTCCTCGTAATTTTTCCTATCAAAGCATAAGTGTAATTATTAATACAAAAGTTGACATGTGAAAGACAGAATGGGTTCAGGCAGTAGTTCGGACACCTGTGGAGCTCTTCTTTGCTCTGACGTTCTGTCTGAAAGTCTCGGGTTTCTCGGATTTCTTCAGGAGCGTCGCTGTACTGATGCCGGAGCTCCTGGATCACAGAGCTGCGGAGAGCCGCTCGCTTCTGCTTCTCCAAGCGCTCCTTCTGCCACTCAGGCCCAGTCACTTCACCATCTGAGAGCAGGGGCCGAGAGTGGGTTACTTTGGTGTCTGTGTTGACCCTTACTGTGAGCTATATGGTAAAATGCTATACCATAATGCATTGGGGCAATTCGAGGAGGGACATATTTTTTGGCTGAAGGATCTTTTTCTATTTTGTTTCCGTCATCATCCTCCGAGTTCTCAGATTCACTCAGCTGTGTACATGAAAAGAGAGGTAGATGTTAGGAAAGTACACCTCTTTTTGATGCACAGAAGTCTTAAGACTGAAGCGATTTCAGCAAACAGTAAAAATACAACATTTCTGTTATAAAATGTGAACTTTTACTGGTGCAAAAGAACCATCCAGGAAGAGTAATTTGCCGTTAAAGGATCTCAGAATAATAAATGAATTTTTAGGGTTTTTTTTTACTTGCTATTACTTTTAAAAACAAACTAATGGAGGAAATTATATTTTTGTAACAAAATGTGAAAATTGTCATAGAAATCATAGTTTTGAAAAGTTCAGAATTAGTAAAAAAAAAAAAAACATACTGGTAATTCTCAAAAGCACTGGATAAACAAAATAAAAAACCAGAGTGAATAAAATCTCAAAGTAATGTTATTTTTAAAAATGTTTCAAAAATAAAAATGATATTAAATGAATAAAATCAAAGAATTGTTCTGAACAAATCAAATATCCAATATTCTGATTGAATATAGGATAAAAAACAATTCCTGAATGAAACAGAAGGAAAAAATGAAAACGAAACAGTTAATGGTAAAGGTTCAAACTAATTAGATTTCAAAGAGTTCCTAAATTATTTTTTAAATGTAAAGTATTGAATGATTAAGTTGATTCAAGTTTTGATGATAATCAAATAATTAATGAAACCATCACAGAACGCATAAAAAAGTGGAAAATAAATAAAAGTGTTCTTCACAGTCACTCGGTAATGTTTAGTAACTTCCTGTAGCTCAGTCTGAAGAGCACTGTGACAGCGGCGCAATGATCTTGGGTTCAAACCCCGTGTAAAGTTAAAACTGTATGTTGCTTTATGAGAAAACAGTGTCATGCAAAAATATTTGACAGACGTATAAATGATCTAATAATTCAAGTTCACAATATCAGAAAATGTACATTTGTGACGTTCATAAATAAGCATCAAATTACACAAGGATTAACTTTACCTTGCTGACCAGATTCTGAGGATTTGGGCGAAAGTGTAGAGGGTCGTTTTCAGCTGAAACAAACAACCGATATTTAGATCCTAAAGAGTAAAAACAAGCACTGCAATGAAACAATCTGGAACGAAACGCTCACATAGTTTGCCCGTCACTGCCGTCCGCACAAGTTTGTCTATCTGATACTTCAGCTTTTGATCAAGAGGACGCATCTTCTCCAAAACCTTAATTAACGAAAGGGAGACAAACTATTTACTGAGGTAATGACAGGGGTGAGTCTAAAAGCTTTTGCGATGCTTGGCACCTAAATGAAACCAGTTCATGCACACAACACACCGTCAACTTTAACTTTCACGAACAGCAGGATTCCTCAGAGTCCTGTCCCCGTTTCAGGTTTGGTCACCAATCAAAGGCCACGTTCACACTGCAGCTCAAATCTGGCTCTGTCTGAGTGTTTGCCACACACATTCGCAGAAAAAAAAATGACCTGATGGTGGTCTGAACGCTCTGCTAGTGGTTTTGTTTGGATAGTGTCTGTTCATTAATGTCGTCATCTTAACACTTCTCTGAATCTAGAAATTTTTAACAGTGAGAAAGTGTCCGTAAGGGGATTGAAGTAAAAGTCGAATACATCTGACCTGAAAAAAAAAAACACACACATAACACAAACAGAAAGAGGATCAACTGAATTCACGCTGTGATTATTCAGAGGGGGTGCAGCCGCTCCGAGTTTATTTTGATTTCAGAGGCAACAAGGCTACCTTCATTCTGCAGCCGAAATCTGGGGATGGTTTCATTCACTTCGAAGGTGATTTTTGTGTCTAAATTTGGCCACAATGTTTTCTCCATTTTATCAAATTAAATCCTATTTTTACACATATTTTGTGAAAGTGTGTTGAAATTTAAAAGAAAATCCTTTTTTATTATGTTGTCCATGGCTGTTTTGGGGAAATGCAGAGTGATGTTATGTCCAAAATGGGATTTGCCACAAGGAGAGACCTGTGGTATCTGGAACCACACGGTTTCATCTTGATGATGGGGTGAATAAAAGTGATTTTACTAAAGTACACGAGGACACTGGACACAGAGAGCTATTGGAAGTCTTTGAAATAGATGTACAGCAGCCTGAGATACAAAATGAAATCCCAGGAGTCACCACTAGAGATCAGCATGAGACTGAGCCACAAAATTTGTCTAAAAAGTCAGGAAAAGTTGTGACATACGAAACTGCCAATGTTATCTACATAACATGTACATGAGTGAGGCGCAGACAGGGCAGCAAGTGTATGTGCTGCAAGACGGAGTTCATGTGATCTATCTGAACAAGTTAGAGTGGTGGCAGTAAGGTCAAACTGGAGGCAATTAAAGAAGATGTGAACTAGAAAAGTGGTAGATTTCTCAGAGAAAGACGGACAGAGTGGAAAATATTTCTAATGTGGAAAAATGCTGTGTGGCTGATGTGAACATCAAAAAAAAATTTTCAAAGATGACCCTGAGACTCTGAACATGGTCATCTTGAATAAATTCCTTTCTTAAAGGAATCAGCTTTAAATGTAATCTTTCCAACTTGATGTGTTTTTTTTATTTATTTAAAAGAGAGTGAGTTTGTAAACTTGTAACACAATTCAAATGAGAACTTTTACTTTGAAGTACTTCCTGTGTGCGGGAAGAGGCAGTTGTTTTGCGATGGCAATAAAGAAGTCTAAAAGTATCTTTCACTGAGTACCACAGACATGTTTCTTCACAGAGGAGTCACTAGAGAAGGTTTTCCACCAGGAAGGTGCTCCAAGGGTCATTTAAGAAGTAGAATGAAGTTTGCTTTGTTAAAATATCTCTTTGCTTCCACAATTATTCTGTAACTGTTCACCGTCTTGGTCTTTCAGTGTTATTTCTTAATATTATATGTTAATAATAATGTGTTGCATAACATTTTATCTTTGAAAAAGCCATAAAACCTCTAGCTGAACATTGCCGTCAATATTACTTATCTGTAAACAGTGCATTGTGAGTAACGTCATGTGGTGCATTGAAGCAGTATTCCAGTCACACACAGGCCTCGCTGCATATCATTAGTAATGTGACTGAGCACACCATCGTACATTGAGAAAAAAAAAATATATAGGGACTCACTGTCCTGACCGTGACCAGCCTGTGGATGGCACTGTTGTTCTTCAGACTTTGCCCTTCTGTCTTCAGACTTATCAAATGAGTGATGTCTTGAAGGTAAAAGAGCAATAGATGATACCTCACGTCCAGAAAAGACAAACCCTTGGGTCAGAAGCAAAGGATGTGAGACACATCGAGGTAAATAGGAATCTGTTTAATGTTCATTTATTGATGAACATTTTACCTTAGATGTCTGATAAGCCTTCTCTTGAACTTTGTTTATCAACTCCCGGACATGGCTTGTTACTGAAGCCACCTGAAATAGAGCAGGATTCATCTTCACGTTCAACCTGTACCATCATGGTAATACACATGGTTTTCACATATTGATCATACAACAGATGGAACCACTGACGTAGATGTGGTGCATAACAGGGCATTCTTGTTCCAGAATTGCAGAATTCAATTAACAATTCCTCCCAGTAGTTGGCTACCATGCCCTCAACAGCAAAATAAAGGCGAAAGTTTGCAAATAAAATTTGATGTTGCTGGTGCAAAAATGGGTCTTCCATTTTCCTAAGCTGACATAAAACAAAGTGGTTGCTATGGTAAACAGTCTGGTTGCTATAGAGGGGTCAGTGACAATATGATGTCACTAAAAGTTAAAGATACCAACCTCTTTGCTTCGATTATCTATCACACAGTTTGGTTGCTAGGGAGCTGTAAGTTGGTAGTATGATTAACAAACAAAGATTTTTTTAAAGATATTTTCTTTGCCTTTTCCATTTAATTTTAATTGCCATTATAATAATCAGTAACCCCTTCTAGAGTAGGGATGGGTACCAAAACCCAGTACTTTATAAATTATAAAGTATCGTTAGGCTCTGATGTTAACAGTCCTGCTATCGTTACTGGACGAATAAAAAATAAAAATCATATTTATTGCTAAATAAACAAAGAAAAAAAAAAGGTTTCACCGCTTTGTCATCACAACCCCTTTTATTTCTTTAACTTGTTTCCCTTCGCATGAAAATAAAAACAAATAAACCTAAAAGTAATGTTTAAATGTTCCTTGCTGAACAATGAACATATGTCAGTGTTAATCGTTCCTTCCATCTGCTCTTCACTTGTGTTTCCTCAGTGGGAGGCAGTTCTGCCCAGGAACACGAGAACTCACTATGACCTCGCTGCTCCTGTAAATAGTTTCTATTTTATTTTAGTCAATGTTGTTCATTATGTGGAGTAGATAAAAAAAAACAGTGTTTGTTTGTTATTAGTAAAATAATAAGTCCCGCAAATAGCTGGATTGTTTTACATCCGGCACCTGCATCCACTCAATATATACTATACATACAGGAAATTTGCAATGTTTTAGTATAGATAACCATTTTGCATTTAAAAATATATAGTGTTGTTATTTTTGTTCTTTATTTCTATTAAAAACACAACAAAATTACAGATAAGGATAAGGGTACAGTTACAGGAATGAATCGATAAAAGTAGTAAAACCATTAAAACCTTAACAATACCCATCCCTATTCTAGAGGATGGGGTTCAAACACTTTTTGCAGAGTATGTTCTTGCACAGACTGATAACCTCCAAAAATGTTGTGAATTTGAAGTTTTATTGAGTTTCTTATGACTTAAAGATTTAAAGAAAGTTTGACCCCATGTTAAGTCAATGGAAAATAGATATACGTATGGCAAGGTTTGGTGGCCGTAGCTCTAATGGTCTAGGAGGTTTTTTTATTTATTTTGTCAGGAGCAAAAGACGAATAACAGTATGCTGGCTATTTTGAAAAGTTGTCAATTGTCGTTAGTTTAATAATGAGATGGAAACAGACCATGACAGTAATTTAGGAAGTGAGAAAAAAAACTATACATCTCTGATGTGAGATATCTTAACTGATTACTCAGTAATGACACGTGCATAATACACGAACCTCATAAAACTATTACTGTACTAAGAATAATACTTTACACATTAATAGCACTTTAACTTAGCTTAAGCTTTCGTTGTTTATTTTACAATAAGCTTTTAATAATTTAGCTGTAAATTACAAACCTGTTCCGTGAGACTATTGAGCAGACGCACAGCACTAGGAAGATCCCGGTCAACAAGATCCTACAGAAACATAATTCCATCAGTATTCCTCGGAACATAATTTGCAGATCAGACCAAAACCTTACATATTTATATATACCATACACTTATATGGTTCATATCATACATTTATATGGTTGAACATAAAATAATAGCGTTGTGTTAACAACAGTGCAAGAAATCGATAGAGTTTATGAATACGCGAATGTTTTTAGCGAATGTATTATACTTATGTGGAACTCACGTTGCTTGTGCCGCTGGCCGCCATCTTGTAAAGGAAACGGATAACACTTCTTCTTTGTCTGTGGCAGTTTAGTGGCACTTTGTTCACTCCTTGCATTACCGCCACCTACTGGGCCTGAAATACACCGTTAATAATTAATACGTAATTATTTTTGGGAAGTTTGAAAAGATTTAATTTGGTAGATTAGAGAAGATGAACATTTATTCTGTATTTTCATTTTAAATAAATTATATTAATTTTGCTGCCTCTTCCATTTTTTTTATTTTCCAATATCTTTTTTATTTTAAACCATTTCACCTTTAGGCCTAGTCTCTTCTTTATCTTTTAGTGCGTCCCACATTCTTTCATTTTAAATAAATTCCTTTTGCTTAATATGCATTGTATAGAGAGATATATACATTGATAATAACACTTTGTTCCTCTTCAAAGAACCCCTGAAGCTCTTTTTGGTTATTCACTAGTTTTTATGGTTATAACACGTGGTTATTTATCTGTTACATACATTACACATTTTTAACACTTTGAAAAAGTTCTTTGTTGTTTTTAATGTGCTATATTCACATGCTGGATTCCGTTCATTTCATATATTTGAGGGTTCGTTCTAAATAGCACTTTTGAATGTTAGAATTAAAGAACATTGTTAATGCTTGCTTAAATAGCACCTTTGCAGATAAGTGTTAAATTTCACAAAAAAAAGGTTCCCTTATGAGCCAAAGAAACAGATTTGTTCTGTATTACAAACACATGTAGCACAGCTAACACCGAAAATCTGATATCCAACTGTTTAGTGTTTTTTCACCAGAAGGTGGCGTATGTCTCAAAGGTACAACTTAATTGTAGGATGTATTTTATTGTATTATCCATTTGTAGTGTAGCCTTTGTGATTTGAAGGTAAATAAGATAATCCATTAAAAGTTCTGCCAGGGGACTAATGATACTGAAAACCATTTCTTTGTGTTAATGCTTCAGAAACATTATGCAGTCCTTGGCGAATAGTATAATCTTAACTATTTTAAATCATACAGGCTTTGTGGAAAGGGGTTGTAAAGAGATGCATGATGAATGAAGGGCCCCCTGTAAATTTTTGCCTAGGGCCCTAAGGGACTCCACAATCGCTTACGACCCCCACTCAGGAATCAGTACTGAATCCAAACCTTCTGAACCCTAAAATGGAAATCACACTGCGGATGTATTGTTTAAAATGTTAGTACCTCCAGTCTGCTCAAAAGAAGACATATTTGTTCCATTTTGTCTCAGTGAGAAAAGCAAACCAAAAGTTAGGTCATCCATGTAGAGTCTCTCATCGGTAAAGTGTCTTTCGGGCCACAAGAAGGATGCTTTTTCTGTGATTTAAGGCTCTTGTTAATTCAGGATTTTGAAAGGTTTCAGTGAATTTGTTAAACACAGAATTTTCAGTTTTACATGAATACAAAATAGTTTTAAAGTTTTAAGTTATTATTCTGTGACATCCATGAGGATTTCATCATAATTATGATTAGTGTAGTGTTTAAAAGTTACTATAAACTTGTATATTCTTTAAAGTTCTGAGAGGGAGAAACTGCACATCTAGAGGTCATTGTGGCTCCTGTGATAGTTTACCGATCTTTTGGGTGGCTCAATTACATATAAAAGTTTTTCAGAGATCTAGACGTTTGGATCTAGATGACCCACAACCGAATTTGTTGTAAAGCTGTAAATAAAACAGCATCACGCCTTTTGCTCACCATTACACAAAAAGAGTCACACAGGGAGTGACAGAGTAGAAAGTGAGAGGAATACAGACCTAATTGAAAAGCTATAGGCCCCTGACCAAGCGCAGCAATGCAAGCAGATTGACCTCATGCTCATGCAAAAATACCCTGGCCACATTACAATGAAACCAATGTTAAGATGCTGAGAGGGATACCCAGTGACAATGGAGTGATCTACACCCCCGTCCTGAGCATCAGCCCGGTTTCAACAGTTATGCATCACAACACAGAGAGGATTACCTGAGTGTTTCTGTTCCTCAGATAACATACAACTCCTCTCCACAAAGACTGCACGCAGAGCAGAGCACAGTCCTGCTGAGAGAAGGGAATTCAACTCTCTGTCCAACAGCAGCTTTTTGATTTACGGCCTGGAATTCATGAATAATGCTGTCTTTAAATCAATGCACTTGGAAATGTTACAGAAGGGGAGTTGATATTTGCTACTTTTTCAACCTGATTATAATCTCTTAAGCTGTTATCACAATTATATATCTTCCATTTGTAAACATTCCCATTAAAAGGTGAATTCTCCAGCTCACTTCAGGCAAGAGGCAGGTCGCCAGTCCATCATAGGGCAACACTCAAATTAATTCACACATTCATGCACAGCTAAGGGGATTTTAGATTATTCAAATAACCCGACAAATGTTTTTGGAAACCCACAAAACCACCGCGGAAATATGGAAACTCCTTCTAGGAAGGTCACTGCCGGCAACCTTCTAATTAAAAGGCCACAGTGCCCATTCGTAAACATATTTGTACTGACTGACTGACTTACTCACTTATTGAGTGATTGACAGACTCACTGACATTCATTGATTCACTCACTGACTGGCTTGCTGTCTGACTGACCCACTGACTCACTGGCTGACTTACTCACTGATTGTGGAAGTGACTGACCAACCAAAACAACCCACCTACGTACTAATAACCAACCAGTCCACCGACCCAAGGACCTACTGGCTGACCGACCAATGACCGACTTACTCACTGATTAAGTGTCTGACTGACACTGACTATTGGTAGCTGTTTGACAGACCCACTGACTTACTTACTAAATGACTGACTGACTTACGCAATGACTAAATGACTCAGTGGCTGACTGACTGACTTACTCTTTGATTGGCTGACCCACTTACAGACTGACTCATTGGCTGAATATCTAACTGACTGACTCACCGACTAACTGAGCCAGTGGCTGACTGACTGACTTATTCATTGATTGACTAACTCACTGACTGACTCACCCACTGACTAACTTACTCACTGACTGACTAGCTTGCAGACCGAATGTCTGACTTACTTACTCACTGATTGAATGTCTAACTGATTGAATGACTTACTCAATGACTAACTGACTCAGTGGCTGACTTACTTAGTGATGACTGACTGACTGACTTGCTGGCTCACTGACTGAAAGATGGACATACATATCAAAGATGAACTTACTGACGGGCAGACAGATGGATTCATAGATATAGGCCGCAATCTCAGTACAGGACAAGTGATGTCTACGTACTGCACTTGTCAATGGAAGCTGAGAATACCAGCAAATTAAATACCCATAACTCACTTATTTTCAGCCGATTTTCAAGACTTTTTAAATGTCAGATCGGTTTATAATACAGTATTAATTAATTATTTCATTCATTTAATTTAAATACACAAACCTGAGACAAACTCATCAACAACATTCAAACTCACAAAGATGCTGATGATAAAACAAAAAAACATGACAACGTACGTGAAAAGGCGTTATAAGGTATCTACGTATAAGATATCTATGGATGGCTGTAAACAGACTAAATTGTGGACTGGCTGAGTGATAAAAGTACTCACCGATAGTTTGTCAGTTAAAAAACTGTGCTATAACAAACCTTTAGTGCCCTTGGATTCGTCCTGCAGCTTTGTCATGTGACCTCTGCTCCAGACCTCTCAGTAAAAATTAGGGGTGAAGAAACATAAAAGCAGAGTGTTTTAGTCTGATTGTCTGGCTGTGTAATTGACACTTCTAATGGCATCCTTTTAAATGAAGACTTCAACTGTTACTTAAAAGCACAGTTCAGCAGCATTTAGCATTTTCTACTTAAGTTTACAGTAAACACAGGCCTGTTTAGAGTTCTTTCTAATGCTCTCAATTGATGGAAATGGGGCGACACCTCCAGGCCTTTGTCTGACTCGGACCACATCTAAAGACCCTAAGAAAATATTTCACATTCGCGGATGCCCATGAATGCATAATTGCTTGCAAGGGGCTTAAAGTAGCAAGCTAACCCAGGGAAGGAGCCTGAAGGCCATTTGGGATGGAAGTCCATCTCCTCTCCAACTCAAGAGGACAATGTAAGAGAGGGCGTGGACACAGCTGACCATCAAACCCCAAACTGACCTTAATGAGCACCCATCAGCCACTTCCCCTCTCTCTCGTCTTGAAGAGATATAACAACATGGATGTTAATTGGTGATTCCTAATAAATCATTTAAGTAAAAAAAAAAGAGTAAAAATTAGAGATTTTTTAAAACCTTCACTGAACTTTTTTTCTCACTGAATTATTACACTGCAAAAAAATCCAGATTTTAAATAATGTTTTAACAAAAATTCACCATAAAAAAAATACAGGCATTTGCCATTAATTTCACTTTACGACCACACACACATTTACATTAAATATACAGTTCAAATCTTTTGTATTACATTATCAAAATCTACCGTTTTTATACAGGGGTTTTCTGTTTTAAAATGATTTATAAATAATAAGGAATACAAGTTTAATGATTGTATCATAGCACGCATTTTTTTAACCACAACTTCATGTATATGATCGTAGATCTAAAGTAAACACTGATTTAAATTTGGTCCATGGAAACTCATGGAAAGCTCCAAATACATGCTTTTAATGCTAGTTTGTGTCATGCCAACATGACTCAAATTGCTTATTGTTTTGCTGTTTTTTGTCTTCTTGTGTCTATTTAAAATCTGTGATAATTAATCAGTTTTGAAACAAGTTGTAAATGATGTTTAAAAAGATTAGGGCGATGCCATGATACATAGAATTTATATAGAACTGTTGTAGGATTCTTTTTAACAAATGGCTAACGTAAATGTAAGTAATATGACTGTCCTAAATGTACAAACTGTTTTCTGCTGTAAACAGGCCTTCGAAGTTGCCCAGGCCTTCTAACAAACCATAAGAATATTTGCTAGAGAAACCACAAAGCAATATGGGTCCTAGGCTTTATTTGTCATAACAAAACAGTGTTGTGCTGTGATGTTCTGCATGTCGTGTAAAAAGTTATAATTCTAATATTGTTTTTGCTGGGTTTTAACTGTGTTTTGAGTGATTAGTGTGTACCAAATGTTTGTTGTGTTAGTTTTAAGGTGGTTGGTGGGTGAACAACAGGATGCAGACGGGGTGTTTCTGTTCCAATTTAACTTGACTTATTATCAGCACATGAGAAAACACTCCGATAAATGCCAAGGACTGCATGCTCCATTCAGCTTTAATTAATTTCAGAGTGCAAATTAAAAGCATTGTATCTTGTTATATAGATTATTAAGCTGACTACTTAAATGACAAAGTGAACCTGTAATAAGCGTGAGATAGCATGTATTTTATTAATAGTTTAATGTCATTTGTATACATTCAACACTTGTAGAAAGAGAGCCAAAATCTGCTAATACATAACAAAAAGTTAAGGTAAATGTCACTCATTTTCCCGTGTTTTGGCAGTAGGACTATAGGTTAACTGTTACATGCCATTAAAATATGGCATTATATTGTTTAGAAACAGCATTTGACCGTAAGTTTAAAGGAAAAAAGTGCAGAAGCGATGTACCATATTTTTCGCCGTATAAGACGCGCCTTTTCTTCCCCAAAAGTGAGGTGGAAAAGTTGGTGCGTCTTATACGGCCGTAGGGGAGGCGTACGAGATGCCGCGTCTTCGTCCTAGCTCCGGAGCCGTCGGCCATATTTGTACACCCGGCGGTGCGCGCTGACGTCATCGCCCATCTCGTCGATCCTACCATAGCGCGTAGTACTCCGTGAAGGAGGACATTGTTATAAAATCATTTAAGAAGTGTGGCATTAGTAATGCCTTGGATGGAACAGAAGACAACATCTTATTTGACACCAGTGAGGAAGAAAGTGATGACAATGACTGCGTGGATCTGGTCTTCCTCATTTCTGATAGCGGTGACGAAGAGGAATTATTGGGGTTTGAATAAAAACATTACTGCCTTTTTTGTTACTTTTACTGTTTACTGACTTTACTGACTGTTCATTTTTGCCATATAATTGTTCTTAAACTGCTGTTAACTTTTACACAGTAGATATAATATTTTATATACAGCATTTGGTTCAGAATCTTTTTTTTCTAGATCTTCCTCATTTAAAATTGGGTGCGTCTTATACGGGAAAAATAAGGTACATTTATTCAGCAGCATTTGGTATGTTTCAAGCTGTCTTTTTACATTTGAAAATAGTAAAAGACTGTAAATTTACTCAAGTTTGACCAAATTCACAGTGTAATTATACAGAAAATAGCTGCAAATTTTATATAACATTTGGTATTTTGCCGTTAAAAAAACGGTAACTGTCCAGCAACTTTGCTCCCAGACATTTTACCATTTGTAACAAGGATTTTTTTGTAAAAGTGTAGTTCTCTCTAATGCTGGGTTTTGTTTTTAAATTATTAAAGAATTTTATTTTGTATTTCTGCTCGTGCTACAACCGTTCCTTATAAACACATCTCCATATTTGACATTTGTTTTACCTCACAGAGGTTCTGCCCTTTTCGCAGTATCTTGCACACCTTGCCATAATACGACAATTGATGCACAACGTTTTGTTGATGAATTGTCCCCCACATAACGCAAAAAAGTTATTTTATTGTTAGCATAGTAGTTAGCATAAAACTAACGTTGGTTTTTCTTTGAAATACAGCTAAACAGACAACAATGATGTTTTTGTATTTTAATTAACGGTAGTGTTTTGTTAGATAACCATATTCAAAGTTAATGATGTGCTTGTTTTTCGAACACACAAAGTTGACTGTGCCATTTTGGTAAACTGCTGAAAATAACATTTTTTTACAGCAGCATTTAAGTTATTAATACGTGGCTTAAATGTGGATAGTTATTCTGGTGCTTGGGTATAGCGGATATGCGCGCAGATGCACAGAGCGACGCAGGTTTGAATCCAGAACCATCATTTCCCAGCCTTCCCCCTCTCTCTACCCACTACTCCTTACTGTCCTATCATACGAAATAAAGGCAAAAAATAGCCCCAAAAAATCTTTAAAAAAAACTGAGGATATTTAAAAAGAATATAACTGATGGGAGAAGTGAGCGATAACGTTACATTAATATAAAAGTTAACTGCAATGTTATAAAGAATGCTAACTCGCATAGATGTCAAAACTATACAAATATAAGAAGTGACAAATATGTAAGGATTATTATTAAAAAGTTTACATTTCACCTTGTTTACATTTCCACTCTTATCCAGCAGGCGCAACACTACACGGAAGTCCTTTTACATGACTTTACCGAAAGGCGGAAAGGTTCTGACGTCACCGTGAAGAGGCCCTATTACTCCTCTTGAACTGTGAAATGCATGGTAGCCTCTGGTGTTAATGAAGCTCAACCAGAGGTGCTGCATCTGAATTGCTCCCCCAGTGAGTGTGCTTGAATGCAGGCCTAACACTCACCCTGCTCCTGTCTTTAACCTCTTGGTGCTTCAGCCCTCATTTCAGCAGCTTAAGCACATTCTGCTTCTCTAAGAGCCTCCGCAAATTAGCTCTGAGAAGGAAATACTAGGCTGTCATTAGTCACAGCTGCTCACACGAAGATTCACTGATCACAAGAGGTTTTACAGCAGCTACAGTGAGGGAAAGTATTATTTTATAATGATTTTAACTTTTAGGGGGTTGGTCCATGATAACAATGCCAACAAATCCACAAAAAATGATATCCTTTCTACACCCGGCCACCTATATCTTTTCAGAGTGGTACCACTCATGGAATTGTGAGAAATCGCAGAGAATGCTGGGAAATGTTCCATTGACTTTGAATGGGGTCAAACCTCGTAAAGCTAGAACTCATATTGCGAATCTCGTAGAAACGTAAACCTCACGCACTTCTGGGAGTTTTTGATCTGTGACCGAACATACCAAGTATTATGCAAAAGTAATTGAACCCTAGGTTTTGTCTTGGGTGTGTGCTTGTTTGGGGTGGCATTGAGAATGAATGAGGAAAGGCACTGAGGATCATTAAGAATAAACATCAAAAAGAAATGGGGGTTTGATTATGTTAACCATAGTAACAACTTACTTTTTCATGACATCACAGACCACTCCTAGCAACCAAACTGTTTACCCTAGCAACCAAATTCTTATTCAGTAACGTTATCTCAGCTTTGGGAACAAGTTGGTTGGTTTATATAACTTAGAGTCAAAAAGGGAACAATTCATAAGGTCACTGACCCCTCCACAGCAACCAGACTGTTTACCATAGCAACCAATTTGACTGATCTCTATCTTAGCTTTGGAGAATCATAGAGGCCTGTCGTTTGGTACATTTTACTCATAGTGGCATAGGGAACATTATAATATTTTACTAACAGTCCATAGCAACCAGACTGTTTACCTTAGCAATCTCTATCTCTATTTTAGCTTTGGAATATGATAGAGACATGGGGGTTGGATCATTTTACTCATACTGACACATGCATTGTTGTATTATGTCAATGATCCCTCCATAACATCAGGGTGATTACCATGGAAACCAATTTGACATATCTCTAGCCTAAGAAAATCATAGAGACAGGGGTTGCTTTACTTTACTCATTTTGAGATGGGGAACATTATATCACTGACCCCTCCAAAGCAACCAGACTAGTTACCATAGGAACCAAATTGACATATCTATTTCAGCTTATGAAAATCGTAGAGACATTGGGGTTGCTTTTTTTTGGATGTCACTGACCCCTCTATAGCAACCAGACTGGACACCAAAGAAACAATATAAAAAGATAAATAGATAAATAAAAACAGTAGTATAGCCGCCCTATTGGAAGAATCAAGCAGGGCCAGCTCAAGCTGTGTTCTGGAAAATGGTAGCTGGGCACTGCTTATAAGCTAGTCAAATTTTACAATAACCATTTGTCAGCAATTCATTTAACAAATTAATTTAACAGTAGTTTGGAAATCAAGTGATTTGTGTTGTCACATCTTAATGGTTTAAATTGAATGAAAAGTACACTCAGAGGCACAAAAAGAGCTTTGGTGTAGATTCAATGAATTAATGTTGATACTAAAGTGAAGTTTGGAGCGCTTGAACAGTTTTGGTAAACATTGACAGAAGTCTAGTAATTGGGTGTGTGTGCGCCCGTATATATCCCTCCATCTCTCCATCATCTCCAAATGCTTGAAGCCCAGCTGCCAATGGAGCAGTGTCAGGCCTCATTCCCCTCAGAGCTGCTTTTGTCTAATTACACTTCTCTCTTTTGTTCAGATCTTAATCTGCCGGCTGCATTGTGGTGCGCACGTGTACAAGCCTTGTAACATTAGGCCAGAAACACCCGACCTGCACCCCAACATCACCCCCTTGCCCACTTTGTCTTTTTAAACCAGGCTCCAGAAGTGTGCTGATCCACAATGCCTTGAAAGAGACACAATTAGCAGCCTGACAGCAAATGTGAGAGGCCGAACACAATAGCTTCGACTTCTATACGACACTCTAAAGAACCCAGAGCCATGTGCCGGGGCCGCAAAGCACTGGCTATTGTGATGGCTCCCTATTGTTATTCGTATGATGGAGGGCACACTTTTGGCAGTGATGTGAGTGGCACGAGCATGATGCAGCTTAACAAACGGAAGTGAAGAAGTTAAAGTGTCATTGAGCTCCGGCTCTTGATTGAGCACTCGAGCCAGGCTGTCAATGATTGCACCGGGATCAATGAAAGCACAGTTGCCTGATAAATGAATAACAGGCCGCTGCAAATTTGACTAATAAATAAAACTGTCGTATCTGGATTAATCAATCAAAGTCATAGACAAATCCCCCTGCCCATCTTAGTACAAACTACCAAAAAAACTGCCATTTTACGATAAATGATATTTATTAAGTCCTCAGAGATCCTTGTGAAAGTGTGTAAAGCATCAAAATCTAACTTATTCAATTTTTACAAGCAGATAAAGTTTCAGAATAGAGATTCCCAATCAACATGATGCTATTAAAAGAAACGATGTTCCTGTAAATATGTTTATTTTAGGCCGTGATGTCTGTGAGGTTACAAGTCCAAAGACCCCGATAACTCTGGATCAGGGGTCCCCAAATTGGTTTTTACCCAAGTCTAAATTGTACAAGACAAACTAGAAAAAGGGCAGAAGGCCATGTCCATCCAACACCCATCCCCTTTTCCCCCAGCAAGGTCAAAGAACAACCCCCTCCATCAGACGTTTCAAATAAAGACTTTATTTAAAACAACACAGACACACAAAATATCTCCTATCACATTGCATATAAAGAAACGTTTCCCCAAAATGAGATCAATCCAATATAATCAGTAGGAATAGAAATGATTTTGCTCGTTTATTTTCTTTTATCGTTTCAATCGGCAGGAAAAATAGTCAAATGTTTAATAATGTAGCAGTTTTTCTCTCTCTCCTATTCTCTTTTTTCTGCCTCTCTATTTCAATCTCTCACTCTCTCACATTCTCTCTATTTCCCTCTTGCTCTTCTCTTTTTTCTCCCTCTATCTTTCACTAAATCTTCCTTCCTTTCACTTTGCTCTATATTTTTCTCTTTTCTCCCCCTCTTTTATCACTTTATTTACTTTCTCTCTGTTTCTCATTCTCCTGTATTTCTTTGTCTTTTGTTCTCTCTCTCTCTCTCTCGCTCTCTCTCTCTCTTCTCTTTTATTTTTCCCTCCTCTCTTTTTACTTCAGCAATCTCTCTCTCTTCCTGCTATCTGTCTCTGTTCTTTCATGCTCTCTCTTTTTTCCTCTCCCTCTTTCCTTTTCTTCTCTAATCATCTATTTCTCTCTTTATTTCTGCTCTTTTTCTTTGATGTGATGCTAACTAGTCTTTAGTAGTTTTAGAAGAGCTACTTTTTACTCGTTTACTTTGACTCATATTTGGAACAGATCATTTTTACTCTACTTTCTTTACTTTAATAGATTTTCTTAAGTAATAATTATCTTAAGTAAAAGTAATGGTACTTTTACTTGAGTATTATAGTTCAGTACCATTTACACCACTGCTTACTTTTAAGTGCAATCAATTACAGTTGTGCATAAAATGTACTTTTGGACTTAACTTTAACCTAATAAGTACGGTATGTCAAAACCTTTACATGACTTTAAACCACTGAGCATCTTAATTCTCTCAAAGATGCTTTCCTGGCGAGTGAATCCGTTAGTTTTGTTCTTTTCCTCCACACTATTAACAGCTTCTAATTGTCTCATTCGTCTTTTCAGCGAGACAACCCGCTCGATGTGTTATTGATATCTCATCATGTATAAGGCTATATTTACAGCGACACGCTATCTGCTTTCCAAACACACTGCAGGAATTCAATGAACTCTGGAGTGTGCGCGCGTGTGTGAGGGTGTGTGGGATTTCATTGATCTGGTCTGATGTCTGGTTTGCTCATGGAAAGGCTCTTGAGGGGATTGTGCTCTTGATGATTAGCTGCTCTGCATCTGTTCCTGATTCCTGATAAAACAAAGCAGCGTGCTGTTTCTGCTTCTGTGTTTATGCAACTAATGCTGGAGAAGCACACCTGGAAAGTGCTATTGATCCGCTGAACAGGCCTTGAGCGGAGCTAACAGTCCCTGTCTGATCAGCCGTGGTGGGTATGCATGAACATCCGTTGAGTGCTCCTGTGTGCATCTACTCAAGCCAGGCCTGACTAATCTGACCAAGATTAGGACTAATCTACAGCTAAATGAACAACAGAGCCATTCGTTTATTCAGTCAGAAAAGTTTTGCCATTCAAGAAAATTCTGTTTTAATTTGTATCACATTTTGAAGTGTTTGTGGTAAATTTGGGGTGAAATGTGGTTCTGTTCTCTAATAAAAGGAGTGGAATAGGAGATGTATTTCCTAATTCAACAGTCATTGATGGAAATAAAGTATTAAATGTACCCCACTTCATAACCTTGCAAGATAGACCAACCCACTTATTGGGTTTTTATTTTTATTTTGTCTCAACATATAAAACATAAAAACTGTTTGTTGTAAGATTTTTACAGTAAAAATTACAAAACGTTACAGTCAAAATTGTATTTTTTGTACAATTTCAGCTTTGTTGTGGATTTATTGTGTGATGTAATGAAAGAAAATTTTAGTAAAAAAAGAAGTTGTGTTTGTACTAAAAATGTATATCAAGCACTGCCTTAAAAGCTGTTTAAAGAAAATGTATTAGAGCAAATTGGCTCTAGGCTCACCAGTGAAGGAAGGAGTTTGCATGTTCTCCCCGTGCTTGCGTGGGTTTCCTCTGTGTACTCTGGTTTCCCCCACAATCCCAAAAACATGTGCTTAGGTTAATTGAATAATCTAAATTCCTCTTAGGTGTGAAATTTGCCCTGCGATGGACTGGCAACCTGTCCAGGGTGTACCCCCACCTCTCGCCCAATGTGTGCTGGAGATAGGCACCGGCAGACCCCCGTGACTCCAAAAGGGAATAAGCGGGTTTGAAAATGAATGAAGGAATATTAGAGCAAATTATGAAGTAGTTAAAAAACCCTCGAATCCCCCGGACTTCTAAAGATTGGCAAAACTTCAGACACAAAGCATATCAAGCTTCATTCACGCACCCCAAAAAATGTGTATTTTTCTCTTTCTGAATGCTTTTACAATGGGTTTCAGGCTTTCTGTATGAAGAGAAAATGTATAGTTTTTTTTACTGTCAGAGATTGTAAATAATCTTAAATTACCAGAATTTTCTCACAGTTTAGTACAATTATCTCACAATTATTTTACTTCTTACAATACAATATTTCACCATCTCGGTTCTTTTTTTTAAATGCATGCAACAATCTCATAAATGAAACACAGCCTATGCAATGAGTTCATGGCACCTGCTGTGACAGGAAGTTGAGCAAAAGCCTTCAACATGTGAGTGTTCTGAGCACACAACATAAAGCTAATGTACAGTTTTAATTCTTCTTTATGGATGAAAAGATTAGACAGCAGTTAAATTAAACAGATAAATTATTTCATCCATTTGAAGCCTAAAGTATAGTTAAAGGTATTTTAAAAATAACCTTATGTCCGTTTTGCATTTACATTTAATTATGCATTGCCTTAATTAATAAAAATAAAATCTATTCAACCATAAGCGCAAAAATGGCGAAGGTTTATACAGATGCATTTCAAATAATCATGAAAAAGATTCATATTTTTTGTCACAGAGAAAAATATTTGAAGCTTTTATTTCTTAAAATATTAAGTCTCAGACAATTGCAATATTTTAAGTGAACATATGAATTTTGAAAATACAGAAGAAATAGACAGAGAGAGAGAGAGAGGACTCAAGACCAAATAACCAAACATTAAATGTCCATTTTCACCATTGTGTTACACTGTAAAAAATTTAATTTAGCTATATATCTAAAAATGAGAACCGATGAAATGGGAACTGATTTGATTAAACTTCTCACAGTAATTAAGAACATGAAACATTTACAGTTGTTTTAACAAAATCAAAGGGAGTTAATCAATACTATAAATAATATTTAAATACACGCAACTTATTTTTGTGGCTAGAAGTCAAGTTTTAGGAACATAATTTTGTGATTTTCTTCATTTGTGCAGCATAATTGTGTAAAATGTATATTTTTTTACACAAACATGTATTTTTCAATGCATGAACGGACACGTTTACGCTTTAACATTTAAAGTCTATAGAAATGGACACTGAAAGTGCTGTAAATATTTAACACAGTTTTGTTTATTTTCAACATGCAGCAGTTTGAAGGCCATTAGTCGCATGAGATAAAAATTATTAATTTCGCATGAATTAGGGCACCAATTAAAAATTATACTTTTCAATTATAGTTATGCCTGAACTACAAGAGACAAAATGAAAATCACAATGTAGACTTTTTAAAGAATTTATTTGCAAATTGGGTTGGAAAATAACTAGTTTGTATTTGATTCTTTCAAAAACATGGGCACACATTACTTCTGCCCAATGTGAAAGAAGTGTTTGGAGTTGTACCACGGTTTTATTCATAAAAGAAAGCTTTTTTGAAGGATTAAAAGAAAAGAAATTTATTTCTCAGCGCCACAATTTGCAAATACATTTAAAAATAAAAATAATATATATCGGCAAATGTAAATGGGATGGAAACAATGATATTCTATGTCAGACCTCTAAAGGTCCTGAAATAAGAATGTGTTGGGGAACATTACCAGTTGCTGGCACTGACACCAGTGAAAACATTTTGAAAACATCAACATTCCAATGAAACCATAGTGCAATGTGTCAGAAATTTGCCTGAAAATATTTTGATAGTGAGATTTGGACGACGGTGCAATATACAACTTTATTTTCATTGTATTTTATTCATTGTCCATTTAATTGCTGTCGGCACCTTTTATAAATGATTGTAACAGATAAGTAAATATTTAAAGACAACAGTGTTTGACTTTTTAGAGCATAAATATATAACATTCAGCCCAACCATGTCTTTAAAATTTGAATTAAATTAAAAGGAATTCTAATCTCATTCTAATCTTTACATCTAAGAAAGATAATACCTAAGAACGATGAATTAACTCATCACTTCACCCTGAAAGAGCATCTCTGGTAATGAGATCTGAGGCCGTGAAATTGCTCATGTTTTGATACTGGATAAGCCAGTTATCATGAACAGAGTAATCTGCGCAAGCTTCAGAGGGACAGGGGTCTGCAGGAGTGTGGGACCTTGGTTGCTGCTCCCGAGGGACTGAGCTCTGAGATCCACATGCTCAGCTCATGATTAGTGGGAGGAAAGAGTTGAGCTTTAAGCCTCCTCTGATCAATAGCTGATCATCATCACAGGGAATGAGCACTGTAAAACTGAGACATGCTGCTGTGCTGCACCACCGATTGAAAAAAAGAAACAACCAGAGGGTTCCTCGAAGGATTTTAACCTGATTAAAATAACCAGCCTATCTCAAAGCCTCCAGGTTCAGTCACCTTCTACCCTAAGAGTCTAACACAGGTCTGTGTGTACTATGCATAGTACATTTATTTGAATGTGTAAACCCTTGACGGTATTATAAACTTGACAAATTATATGCATCCAGTGGTTGCATATAATTTATAGTGGTTGTCGCTTGGCGGTACTTGGTGGCACAACTTGTGAAGCTGTGTTTAATAATTTAGGCACTAAAAGTTTTTTTTTTCAAATATGAACTTGCAACTATGTTAAGAATAACCCTTAAATTGAAAAGGCCTGCTCTGAAATTATGTTATTTCATTTGGTTCGAAAGAAAATTTTGATTTAAGATTTTGAGACCCTGATCATTTAAATATGAATAAATATGACTTTTGTGCACAAACAGTGAGTTACAGAGACAAACTGCTCACAGATCAGTGTTTTTCTGTTCTGTTTCAAGTGAAATTTCCATTTCTCTCTCTTCCAGAGATTTGTGTTTTATTATCACCATCATTCCTAGAGACCATTTGAGCCCTTCTGGTCGCTCTCCAGCCCAGAAAACCATCTCTCAAACTGGAGGGCCGCTCTGGCTAAAAGAAGATGGTGGGCCATGGTGGAGGCTGAGTACCCCATCGACCAGATGCGCCCGTTTGAGCGAGAGTGGGAGAACTCTTTGGAGGAGGAGGAATTATCTAACCCCTTATCTAACCCTGGGAGATGGTCAGAGGAGCGGAAGGAGTGTGAGCCCCCCCACTCTCTGCCATGGTCAGCGGAGCTCACACCAAAGTCGAGGTCTTCATCAAGTACACTATTCTCGTGTAGGACATTAGAACTTTGGGTGCCGACATCCTTCAAAGGGGAGTCGGGTCAATGGACTGACCCTAAAAGAGGAGCATGTCTTCCCGAGTCACCAACCTCAGGGGCAACCTTCAGAAGCCCTAGTCTGCCTTCGAGGACCCAATGAGGTTGACTGCACCTTCCATTGTGCAAGGGTTTTCTTCAAACCCTTGGTTGGAGGTTTGGACCTTGACAGAGGCAGAGACAGCCTGCTCCACCTGTGGGATCACACAGTATCCCTTGGTTGCTGCATCAACCAGAGTGGTGAACGGGTAAAAGCTTGCTACCCTAGCAGATGGGCAGCTTGGCAGAATTTCGTGAGCTCCTCATTCACCTCCGGGAAGAATAGAACTGGTGGAAAACGGAGAATGGTGTCTGTCTGCCCAAAAACCAATCATCAAGCCGCGACGGTGCCAAATCAGAGGGCACAGGCACCTCGAAACTGATTGCTACGTGGCTTTGGAGAGCATCGCAGACACCTCGAGCTCCAAATCAGCTGCAACCCCAGAGGGAGGAAGACGGTGCCCCTTCCAATAACAGAACATTACCCGGTGCACTCGCAGACGGGACGGAAGCTTTATGCCTGGGAATGACGCTAGAACCACCTGATGCCACTCAACCCATGTCATCAACAGAGGCCTCTCAGAACACTCCCGTCTCACTAGAGCAGCGCAGGCATGCTAGAACCCCAAATATTCCACACATTTCTCCAAACAAAAAGAGGTTAAGGGAAAAGTGCACAAGTACAGTTAACAAAAATATCCATAAAAGCCTTATTTCTGAACAAAAACCAACAACAACAAAGAGTACAGATAAAACGGGCAGGGGTGGGGTGGTCTAAAAAAGGCACAAAATTACTGCATCTAATCTTTGTTGTCTTCAGGTTTATACCACATGTTTTCATCAAGTGAGAACAGAAACAATCCGTGTCAAATACAAAACTTTCCTGTTGGTTTGTTGAAAGAAGCATATTCTGTAATGGAGGCAACTATTGACCACCTCAAATTGGGCTGCCCTCTTTCAACAGCCTCTCTGTGAAAGACTGAGGTTGATCACATGAGGTTGATCGTCATCCATAGCCCCTTCCTCTTACTCTTCTCATCCAGCCGTACAGTTTTTTGTAGCTTTTTCTGCTCCTGTTTCCAAAAACATGACTCCGCAAAGTCCTCCTTTTGCTGGGTAAGTGTAAATGTAATAGAAAACAATAAACCCTGACACAGAGTCTAAGCCAGACTGATATCAGACCAATTTACCCAATATAAATCAGCTGTGAGTAAATTATATATATATATGATTCATTGATATTGAACTATACGTTTTTGTGTTTCATGACGGGATTTTTTGATTACTGCACATTTTACAACAAGATAAAGAAAATTTCTCTCTCTATTTTGTTTATGTTCAGTGGAAAAAAAAAACAGGGATTTCCATTTTTTGTACAACACACTAAGGATTCGGTCTGAGAACAGAAATATGCAGATTAAAGGTTTTCAAGAGAGCTCTCTCCACCTCCTGACCACTGCTGATGCTAATGTTCCCTCTGTCAAAACCCAGAGCCCCCTCATCTGCCTCATTTGGCTACTTGGGTTTCCACCTGGAGAAAGGCATGATGTGAAACAGCAATTACCCATTAGACCTCCTTCATTAGGCTGTTGTTGAGGTCAGGGCTGTAGACGAGCTCTGCAGTGGACAGAGCAGCATCTAATGGGCCACCAGGGTATACGACAGTGGACATTTCACATCAGAACTAATAAAGAGATCATAATCAGGTGAGAAGCTGGACATGGACTCGCCTGGGGAGCTTGTTATTGTGATTGGCCATGAATTTGAGACAGATACACTGCAATTATGATCCAAGCTGTAATGGATATACAAATTAAAATGAGCTGAAGAGGATGGACTCAGAGGAGCTGACAGATTCAGCTCAAGGCTGCAGGTTTATAAGCCTGGTCATCACCTTTTTGCATGCCGTAATGCTTTGGTTGCGTATAAGCTGATTTTACAGTGCAAGGGTGATGCTCACATTTTTTTTCAAAGTTTAAAAAGTAAACGTACATTTCTTCACATGCTCAGGAATTATATATATTTGGCTTGAGAATGCAAGCACTGACAACTGATGCAGCCAAAGTAATTTCATAGTAATTAAATAACTCTCTCTGATAAGAATGTCTGGCAGAGACCTAATATTTATCAGTCAGTCAATCATTTATGTGAAAGAGGGAACAAAGGTGTATGCTTTAAATATAGAGAGTGTAGTGGTAAAAGCTAGGTACACAGAGTGAGGCGGGGGAGACGGCATTAAATGCGAGTCCATTCGGAAAGTGATAACATTACTGAAACACTAAAAAAAGCAGAATCTGACTGCATTTCAATGATGTTGGAACAAAGCTGTTTATTATATATGTTAAGATTTTCCCCCTTAATTTAGGTTATTTCAGACATTGTGATCTGTAGTGAGAGCAGAGAGCAGATGGAGGAACACCTGGAAAGTTGGAGGTCAGCTCTAGAAAGAAGAGGAATGAAAGTCAGTCGCAGCAAGACAGAAACATGTGTTTGAACGAGAGGGAGGGAAATAGAACAGTGAGGTTACAGGGGGCTGAGGTCAAGAAGGTGCAGGAGTTTAGGTATTTGGGGTCAACAGTCCAGTGTGACAGGGAGTGTGGAAAAGAGGTGAAAAGACTAGTGCAGGCAGGTTGGAGTGGGTGGAGAAAAGTGTCAGGGGTGTTGTGTCAGCAAGAATCAAAGGAAAGGTGTACAGAACAGTAGTGAGAGCAGCTATGATGTATGGGTTGGAGACTGTGGCAGTGAGGAAGAGACAAGAGGCAGAGATGGAAGTAGCAGAGATGAGGATGTTGAGGTTCAGTTTAGGAGTGACGAGGATGGACAAGATTAGGAACGAGCACATCAGAGGGACAGCTCAGGTTGGTTGTTTTGGAGACAAAGTCAGAGAGGCCAGATTGAGATGGTTTGGACATGTGCAGAGGAGGGATAGTGGTTATATTGGTAGAAGGATGCTGGAGATGGAGATGCCAGGCAAGAGGTCAAGAGGAAGGCCAAAGACGAGATATATGGATGTGCTGAAAGAGGACAGGAAGTTAGTTGGTGCAAGAGTAGAGGGTACTGAGGACAGAGTTAGGTGGAAACAGATGTGGCAACCCCTAAACTGGGAACAGCCGAAAGGAAAAGGAGATGTTTTGGTTATTTCATTTGTATGCTGTGGTTGTATTCATTTGTTCAATTAAAGTTATCAAATGTTAAATATTAGTAACTGTGCATTTTTAAAATGAAAAATAAGGAATTTAAAAGTTGCTTACAAATACACAAAACATTCATAATTGATAAATTGGGCTAAAATAGAAGGATCTGAGTGATACTAAAAAAAGAGCCATTGGGTAGCCATAGAAGCCAGCTCTTTAAAGGGAGCTGAGCTAAAGAAGCTAAATCTTTGAAAAGAACTTCCCATCACTACCTTCCAGAATCCATGCAAAAATTGCATTTTGACTTTAATAAACATTAATTATTATAACTTACTGCGATGGACTCCCAATGTACTCTGGAGATAGGCACCAGCAGACCACCAAAAAGGGAATAAGCGGGTTGGAAAATGAATAAATGAATATTATAATTTAAACACTGGAATTTGTATTCCATACATTATAAATTATTTTTAACATTTTTACCTAGACAGTTATAAACTGTGGAAATACTGGCTGGTTGCCTATTTAGTCAATATTCTCTTTCAATCAAAACTCTTACACATGGCTTAGAAGAAGGCGGAAGTAGAAAAAATTAATTCTATGTAACACAAATATGACACGTAATAATAGAAAAGATGACATTAACCACTAATAAAAATACAGGAAAATCATTGGTTTTTCAACTAAGATAAGTAATGATGTCATATTTTTATTTCAGTCTTGATCTCGTTTAGTGGACGTTTTAGTTTAAGGACGTCTTGACCACAACATTAGTTGGCAAATCAACTACAGACCATTGTTACTTTGAATTGTTGTTTCTATTGTTTGGGATATATTAGCACACTTGCAGTACTTCAAGGACGTCCACTCCTCTCTCAGATTGAAAGGCCAGCCCATTCCTGCACTCCTCTTCCACAGCTTCGGCCTGTTAGTAGAGAAGTTATTGTTTGGAGGGAAACAACCATTACTTCTGCCCCTAGCTGTAAATCTCTGGCCCATCAACTGTATGTTTGTGTGCAGATGAGCTCATCGCTCTGGCTGCACACAGCTCTCAATAGAGTGAAAGATGGACGATCATGATGATGCGTCATTATTGGTGATTAGCCGGGACTGCCTCTTTGTCTAACTGAACAGAGGATGATCTAGTAGTGTCTCGCTTTAATACATCTCAATAGAGGGATAGAAGTTTTATTTTAGGCTATTTCAAAAAGTGATTTTGGTTTGTGAATGCATAGGTCTTCAGTTTGATAATTCAGAAAATCCAGAAAAATATATAACTGATCTGAAGATAAGGGATATGATCGATTTAAGATTAGTGCCTCCACAAGCCATCCCCTTGGAATTATTTTATATATGTCCCAGGGTGATGCTTAAAATGATACAATACTTCTTGCCCTGACCCTTGTGATGCTCTATAAACTAACCCAGATTGTGCTGCCCTGATAACATTGCACATCTATCATTGTGCTTAATGAAAACAAAGGAAATAAATAGTGTTTTGTTGGCTGTTAGTTGCTAAGCTATAGATATCATGTGAATGTAGATCAAAAGTAAACTATTTTACTTCCATAACTTTGTCTGTACGCAGTGGCTACAATTTAAAAGCTTTCTCCACTTTACTAGTAGTGGTTACACATGCTTTTTTGGCATAATCAACACTAATTTGTAGAAAATCCAGGAAATAAACCTGTCAATACTGTAACCGGACAGAGTAATGTGCACAACATTGAAGCAGTTGTATGCCATTCATCAAAACATCATCAAAAATAGTTTATAAAGTGTCTGTTTAAAATGCATTTCTAGTCAAACCTGTTGCACAATGTAACTATAGAATTATTTAAATGGGAAAATATTCAATCTTTGTAGGTGTTCAGCAGAACAGCTTCATAGATTTCACATTAGAAAAATTTTAAATAATTAGCTCAAGACAATTTAAAGAGTAACCTTTTTCAAAATAAAGTGAAAAGTGTACCACATCTTGGAAAGGTGTGGCTAAAAATACTTTTTGTTTGAAGTACTTACATAGCATCATGTAATCTATTGTAATTGTACATTGTATGAACAATAGTGCCCAGTTAACGTATTGCTAAGACTAATATGTGATGGAGAGGGTTTAAATGAGGAAGAGGCAGATAATAGAATTAAAAGAGGTGTGTGTTTCTCAAATCCCACAATTGCATTTGTATTTTGTGAGAAAATGGTTAATGAATTTACAATGCTAGTAGTTCGACAAATTCTATCCAGAAACAGAGGGTATGTTTGGAGTGCTCATAAAAACTCTAGTTAAAATATTGGTAAATTATGGAATTTAGCATTATCTAAATATTTACCAATTGCCAATCTTTATGAGAAGCTTGTTAAATATGAGATGGGCAAAAGTTTAATTTTTAGGGATTTTTAGAAAATAATTGACTTCCTGTTGGTTTTGGAAACTCGCACCAATAGATGCCTACATCAGTGTTCCAAATGTCAAACAAGTCCTTCAAACGCAGCCTGAAATAGCAGTAAAAAGCAGCAGAAAATGGTTTATTCCATGTTGCCCTCCTGCGGATTTGTATCTGTTCTGAAGTGTATTTCATTCAGGAGCAAAGCGTGCAAAACCATGTAATTCTTGTTTTTCTAGACACTAATCTGAGAGTTTGGACCATGTCATAATAATGTGCAGGCAGCTGTGACCTAGTGTATAAGGTGATCATAAGGCCGCTGGTTCAATCCCCAGCTCCACTGGGAGTTGAAGGAAACCTCACTGTGGTGGCCTTGAGTCAGGCACCAGTTTCCCCCACTGCTCCAGGTGTGTGTTCATAGCGTGTTTGTGTGTGCACGTGGATAGGATAAATGCAGAGCACAATACTATCACTCTATACTTGGTCTTAAGGCCTCTAGACACCGATCCAATTCACACAAATCTCACTGTGCCACACGGGGAAACATGAAAGAAGAAGACGACAGAGAAGAAATCAAAGAAAACAAAAAAAATCATGGATGTCGAGTGGATTATATGGTTTGACAAAAATGAGGAGAAAAGAAAGGATTTGTGGCATGATATTTTTTCTTGTTTCCTTTGCAAAGTTGCTTTGAAAATGTTTGATGAGCACGTCTGAATCACGTCATCAAACGAGCTTGTTTTCATTGCTCGTTCTCCTTGCGAAAAACCGAGCCAATGTTGCAGGATGAAACCGTTGGTACCACTCGTTCAGTCCGATGAACTGTGCAATTTCAGACCTTTTTTTTCATTGAAAAACTTGAAATGAAAAAGGTGTAACTAAAGTTAGACAGTTTGCGTCTTGTTGATTTTTTAAACAATATTTAATCCTATTTCATTTATGTACCTCTCATAGTCATCCATGGCTGTCTGTTTATTGTTTGTCCATGGCCTGAAGCAGATTTAAGCACATCGAAGCGGCAGAGAGAAGGAAAGTTCTCTATCTCCATACTATCCATCTAACACACACTCACTAGCCGCTCGCTGCCTTTAATTACTAGCTTCATGCGCCAGAGCTCTGATGACTTGATTAAGCTGGGCTTTGCAGTTCCAGTCTCTAGCCTCGTGATGAATGAGTCTCCAGCTTATTAACTGACTTATTCTGATCAATAAAGCACCAGGGCTGAACATTGCCAAAACAAAAGGAAAAAAAGTGCTTTCTTCTCCACATGGACAGAAGCTAATCAAAGCAGAACAGAAGCTATTGACAGCCATCTTAACTTCTGGAGGCATTTCTGTTCTTTCTCAATCCTACCTTTGTTTTCATGTCAGTTATGATGCTGGCTAACACAGGATCCTGAATTAAGATTCTCACTCTCCTAATGCATCATGGAAAATATTTAAATCTAGTATGAAATTTGAATTTCACATTAATTATTTCTCAAGTTTCCTTCTTCAGATATTAATCTTTTAAAATCTCAAGATTGATCATCTCTGCCGTGCTTTGTGGAGTCACTTTAGCTGCAAAACAGAAACTACAGTGGTACCCCGAGATATGAATGCTTCGAGTTACAAAATGTTCGAGATAAGAAAGGTCTCGCGGGAAATTTTGTGCTTCGAGAAGAAACGATTCAAGATACCAACATTTACAAGCTGTTCTGCTGAATTATCCGCCTGTTTGTCTCGCGCTTCGCTCCTTTATGACACTCCCTTAGAAGAAAGTGTGCTTTAAGGAGCTGATACGCCTTAAAACACTTTAAATCAGTTTTAAATCGAGCAAAACATTATGTGTGGATTAATAATAATGTGCTATAACAAATGTTAGACTCAAGGTGTCGTAAAAGAAATAATGTTTATAATGTGGAAAGTGCTGTTTTGTAGCGCAACTTAGAGAAACCCTGTGACGTGTTCTCAGAAGTATCTCTCCATCTGTCTGCGCTTGGGCTTGAAACCGTGTTGGTGTCAGTAATTGCTGAAATATCTTGAGAAAGTTAACTTCATACGTAGTGCCGTAATGTTTTCTGCATCCGTTCCACATCGCTTCACTCTCAGGGTAAGGTTTCACATTTGTGAACATATTACGGTACGTATTATGTGTTTTATTATCATTTATTACATTAACAATGTGTAGATTTAAGGATTGATGAAACGTTTCTTGTTTTTTCTCTGGTTTTCCATTTTTTCATCTACCTATACTGTTATTTCTTAGAGCCGTTGCATGGTTTAGGCGTTTTACATGTAAAACTTGTTTCGAGATACGAAATATTCGAGATACGAAAGCCACCATGGACTGATTAAATTCATATCTCGGGGTACCACTGTACTTCAGAACTGAAACCATAAATTTCCAAGGTCTGATATGTCGCTTTATGGAAAGTGTAAGAGACTGTAGAAATTTATAAGTAACAAAGAAGAAAAGATACTGATGCCAAAATATGGAGGTTGACACCTCTTTCTATGACTCTCCTGATACGACTCTACGATATCTGCTGATGGTTCAGTGTGTTCATTTGCCTTGAAGCAGATGTAGCAGCTTTTGTGGCCATATACTGTCATATAATTGTTTGTTTATTTTATTTACATTAAAATGTAATTTGGCGAGGTATTGTTAACAGTGTAGTGACCATCAGGGATTAGTAGTGACAACTGGATGGACTAGCGCGCAGTGACATCATCATGCATTACCATTTTTGCATCTCATTAAGAATGTTTTCTGACTAAACGTTGTTGTTGTCACTGCACTGAATATTTACTGTTCGTTGTGCTTGAAACATAAGTGTAGCGCATTCTCTTGGTGATTGTGCTAATAAAGGCAGGTAAAGAAGCTTGATTGATTGTCAGTGCTTTTATTAAGACGGTCCCTTGCGGGTGTAGTTTGTTACATTGGTGTTAGAAATGAGGAATCAAGTTTGACAATCAAGCTGGAATTTGGAGCAGAGATGGAGTGGCGAAGGAGAAGAGAGCAGCCAATCTTCCTGGGAAGGGGGACAGTGGGAAGAACAGTCTATAGTTGTCTTCTCCACGTGCGGCAGAACGGTGGTGTAGCAGAGGCCCAAGAGAGAAGCCTGTGACCACCCAGCCTGATTTTTTTAAACATTTTTTTAACTGTCTAATTAACATTTTTGTTGCTTTACAAACTTTACGTAATATTAAGCTCAGAACTGTATTAATGCAACTCAAACTGTAAAAGGTTTGTGTTGCATTAATAGCGATAATTTTAAAAATAAACTGTAAATTTTTTGGTAAGCTGTGATTGCCAAAACGTTACCATGAAATATACAGTTGTTATTAGTTTTACAGGATTGTATATTGTTTTTCTATATTGTTATCATGTTTTTATGGTTTATATCTGTCTAAATCCATGTGATTTTATGGATTTCTTTCATAAATTCTCAAAATACATTTTAGAACATTTTAAGTTGTGTCTTTTTTATAAGGATTATGTAGCATTTTGTTAATTTTATAACAGTAAACAGTATTTTCATTAAAGTTTGATCTGACTCTTCTAAAGACCCGAAGACAAATCAAAGCCAAATACCAAAAGAAAATGGAAGTTGCTGCATAAGGAGAAGGTCCTTTTTGTATATACTAATGTAAGGGTCATACACTGAAATTTGCCAAGTTTCCTTACGACCGAAAGCCACATCGGGAGTGCAAACAAGTGGTGCCATCGAAAAAAAGTTATGGATTGCCATCAGATCCAATTTTTTGCAAGGAGAATGAGCAATGAAAGCTGGCTCTTTTGATGATGTGAGTAGGAATGTTAAAAGAGCCGCCCAGTGGTGCTCATCACATTTTAATAGCGGTAAAAAGAAAAAAAATTGTGCGCTACAAATTCCTTCTTTTCTTTCTGTGACAGTATGAACCACTCGACTTCCATGATTTTTCTACGTGTTCTTTGATTTCTCTGTCGACGTTATCTTCTTTTCTGTTTCCCCAAGTGGCGCAGATTGCATCTGTTGTACCGTAAATGCCATCGTCAGGCAAAGAACGTATTTGTATCAATATTTACACTTTGGAATTTTAGAATGACCAAAAAAACATTTCAGATGTTGTGCAATGAAACTGGTCCGTTTGTTAATCCAATAATGCCGTCTCATCATGGAACAGTTCCAACCGAAAAAGCATTTCCATTGCTGGGATTAATTCAGTAAATGTGTTTCCATCGTAGTTTATGCACATTTTTTCTTATCGGATAAAAGTTTATCCTACTCAGTGGTGTAAATAAATTTTTTATGCAATATTCCAAAATGCTTGAAAAACTGTTGTATGGAAACATGGCGAATGATCCAGATTGCATAAAATGATCAAAAAGTTTTGTTTTCTAAATATCAATTTAATATATTTCCCTAATTAAGACTTGACTATTTTAGAGTTTCACTAACAGCAAAAATGTAGTGGCTGATATTGATGAGAAAAGAGCTCCTGGCTTCTTTGCCCTATTTAACATCTATTTATTGTCTCATTGGATACGGCGCATGAGCCTGTAATATAATTGTACTGAATTTAATTTGACTTGATTACTTGTATTTTATACATAGGCTCCACATGATTATATAGAGTAACATTATATTGATCATGTTTAGAATGTTTTTTGAATTCAAAATCATGTCAGTTTTACATATTCTAATCATGTCGTACATCATAAAACTGAAATCATTTTTTTTATCATCTCAATCATCATTTTATTTAAAAACAAAGAGATATTAGGCATAAAAATGACAGTGAAGTAAACCTTTCAAAAACATGGACGCACTGTACGTTTAAATAATTTCCGCTTGTGTTTCTGTCTGAGTGTGTATCATTATTCACTCACACGGTGTGGGTGGGCTGGATCCAGTATGACCTCCCTGAATATCTTTTCTCCCACGAGACAACCTCTTGATCCTGATCTGCCCAGAAGATCTGCCCTCATCACCTTTCCCTTCTTCCTGGGACCACAACATCCAGCTCTGGAGAGCTCGACACATGTTTGAGGGCATTAAATATGCTTTTGCTCTCATTGATCACCAACACCGGCTGATATCAAGCGGACAGGAGATTTTGTGTCAGGAAGTGGCAACAGGGATGTAGAAAAAGAGCCTGTTATCTCACACTGGGGACAAGCAGGATATGATGAGGAGGTTTTTTTTGTGTAAAAAGCAGCTTTTGGAGACGGCATGGGATCATATGAGGCCAGTGTCTCACACCCTTTGCTGGGTTCTTGTCTTCAACATGAGTCTAATGAAGATTGTGTGTAATGGACACCATAAGCATCCTCAGCAGTGCCCGTATTGACCTCTGAATGTCCTTCCCCTCCAATGTGTTGAGGCTGTGTGCTGATGGGATGCCCGTGGAAGAGGTTCTGAACCATTAGTTTGACTACTGTGAATAAGAAGCATTCTCTATTCCTAGATTAAGAAAACCCTTTCATGTGCACTAGCTTATTTATTCATTTCAAAGATCTGTCGTAAAATCAGATTTTTCCCTGATGGTTCAACTCCATTAAAGTACACATGACTTTCGAATCAATTCAAGTACTTAAAAAAACTTTAGTTTAACTTGAACTCGGAAAAAGCCCATGAGCTCAGGGCTCAAACCTGGGTCACAAGTTTAAAACTGCAGCTGGTTAATTGAAAAATCAAACTCCCCTTAGGTGTGTCCCTGCGATGGACTGGCGACCTGTCCAGGATTACTCCTGCCTCTCGCTCTAATTGCACTGCAAGGGAACAATCGGTTAAATGTCAAAGTAGCAAAACATTTGATGTAACTGGATCATTACCACTGAGAGGAATACTCCAATAGCTTTTGATTTGGAGTGTCATCCGTCCCTGAGCCCTCGTCCTCCTCGGACATAGGTTCATACTGATGAGGCAGCGCCATGGTATTGTTGACTTTAATGCACATTTTGTCTAATATAATATAATAACAGTAGTGTAATGTTTGTTGGTAGATTCATTTCAAGGAAGCATGCAGTATCCAATGAGAGGCGACGGTTTGAGCTACCAATCATCGCAGGCTGTGTCATGTAAAGAGTTTCGTACGAGTCATAAAATTATTTATTACTGAGTCATTTAAAAATCTGGGAAAAATAAGAATTTAATTAAAGTGTTTTTTGACCTTTAACGCTTTCAAACTGTTGTTGGAGACTTTCAAAATTATGAAAAAAATTTATTTATTTCACATTTACTTGCCCAACTCCTAAATTCTCAATATCATTTACTGATGTCAAGAAAGAACTCATTCATTCATTTTACAACCCGCTTATTCCCTTTTTTGGGATCTCCAGTGCACATTGGGCGAGAGGCAGGGGTACACTCTGGACAGGTCGCCAGTCCATTGCAAAAGAAAGAACTTAAACAAGAAAATTTGATGCCAACGCACAATGATACAATATTGCCAAAATATTTTCCTCAACAATATCTGCAATTTAGAGCACAGACATTTTCTGGTTCATATTGTAGCAGCATTTCATAACTCAGGTGTGTGTTTCAGCTAATAACAATCTCAAGGGGAGTTTTAAACCGTGTTAATAAATAACTGTTAGGGAGTGTCCAATCTTAACAAAACACACCTACTGTGAAAGGTTCTCATGAAATTTAAAGGATTCTGCAACATACCTAAGATTCACCCTGAGACTAAAGTGTTGATTATCAAGAGGCTGGAAACCAAATCCACCCTTGATGTGGCAGACATTTTCAAAGTGTCCCAGCGTCAAGTACAAGGGATAAAAAAAGAGTAGAAGAGATTGGAGACAATTTTGACGAGCCCAAGTCAGGCAGAACCCCTAAGACAACTTCTTGAAAACTGTTGCTCACAAATCTAAGCCCAGCCCATTTCCCATTGCAGTAGAACTCCATGAGACCTGGTTTTCTGAAATTGCTGTATCAACCAGTTTGTTGGATTCTGTCTCCAAACAGCCTCTGAACCATGTGGCATTAGCCAAGGCACATAGCCTGCTAGAAAGTATGGAAGCTGGAAAAGTGGCAGAAAGTGAATTTTCCTCATATTGCAGGAGACATGCTGGTTCACCCAGATTCACCAAGAAAACAGTGAAGTTTGGTGGCAGACAAATCATGGTCTGGGGTACATCCAGTATGGGGTGTGCGAGAGATCTGTAGGGTGGATGATCTTGCGTGGGTTTCCTCCGGGTACTCTGGTTTCCCCTACAAATTGGCAGGTTAATTTAATAATCTAAATTCCCATTAGGTGTGAATGTTGCTGTCCAGGGTGTACCCCTGCCTCTCGCTGGAGATCGACAACGGCAGACCCCCGTAACTCCAAAAAAGGGAATAAGCGGGTTTGAAAATGAAAGAATGTTCTCCACAATTCTTATTCTTAAGTCGTCTGACAGTGCATCTGGTCATTCGTTAAGTCAGCTCAGACCTCTTTACCTCTTCTTAGATGTTTATCTATATAAAAGTAAGGTGTTTCTAGTGCTAGAAAGCTCATGGTGCAGAAGTCTCAGGTGTAAAGTTCTTTATCAATAAAGCCAACAGCTCAATATCACTTTGCTTTAAATGGAAGCCGCTCTCCGAATCTCCTCATTCAGCCGGGGGTGTGCAGAGCCGCCTGGGGAAATCTGAGCAGTAACACTAGCCATTTAGCATCTGGCCTCCTCAACATGTAAACATGGGCACAGGGCAGAGGCAGCAGTCAAACAGCCTCCTGGGAGCAGATCTCCAAAGAACACACACATGCACACACTCACTGCAGTAATGGAGCCATCCTGGTGTCCAGTCAGACAATGACAACCCGAGGTCACCTCACAGTGTCCATACAGAGCCCTCTGTCTTAAACACTCGCCCACCCACTCAGAACCCAGCGGCAGCATATCCATCACCATCCTACACTCTCAAATGATTCAGTGATATTTTTACGTAAGTTGAGTTCTATCCTAATGCTCAGAAAGCAAATGTTAATTTTCGTAAACAAACAAACAAATTAAATTGTTGTCACCCATCAATTATTTTTTACAAAATGGTTGTGTAAGGATTCCCAAATCAGCACAGCTTGCAAGACTAGAAAAAATAATGTTGAACATCATATACACATTCTGAAGTTTCCATACAGTGTAAAAGGTTAGATTTGGTGTCAAAGCTGAAACTTTCTTTAAACATGCGCCCTCTTTATAAATACTTATTTCAACTGAAAATTACCATTTCCTCACTTCGAACTGTGGATATTGTCAGTGCCTGTGATCCTGCTCTCTACTACAGTTTCTATCACCTGGAAGCAATACACTCATCATCAAATCCCAATCTACAAGATTTTCTATAAAAACTCCAACTCCCATCAGCCCCTTGTCTGTCATCAAAATCAATACCCCGTGGATACTTCATGGACTCCCTCACTGGCTCTCTTCTCTGTTTGCATTGTGAGTTCCTTACTTCCATCTACTTACCTTGCTGCTCTTGTTCCCTGTTGGTGCAGGATCTCCATCTGTTAGTATCCTAACTGGTGGGCTCACTAGTTATTACTCTAAATGGGTGCACCTTGGAAAAAAGACCAAGACGAGTTATTCCCTCTGGATCTACTACTGGAGATATCTGAAGCCTCTACAGATCTGTTCCCAGATCTGACCCCAGACATTTGCAACATACAATTGAATTTCTGTTTGATAAACATTGTTCACCTTCTTCAGACCAAACCGAAATCTCCAACGCCCCAACGCCTTCCTTGAGTGATGCTTACACGGTTCCGCAAATCACCATCACTTTAAGCTGACCCCTTGGGAAGCCCAAAGGATTCTCCAGTGAGGCTTCAGGTTGCAATGGATTTCCACTCCAGATTTTCAAATCTTCATGGAAAAGAACCCTTAGTTATTCCCCACGGAAAGAAGTAAGTTTGCCTCACGACTCAGAACCAACACAATCCTGGGCTACAGCAAACTTGTGTACTGGAAGTGACCTAATAGACACCTATCCTAACTCTGCAAGACACTTTCGGGAAGTTCTTGGCTACATCACACAGGAGTTATCCATTCACAAACAGGTGACACAACGACAAAAACCTTAATCACAATATATTGTTTGCTTCCGCTACTTAGCGGCCTCCTGTGGATGGGAGGAAAAATCCTTAATGACCATATTCACTGTGGAATATCTGAAGAACTCCATCAGGTTAAAAAGGCTCCTCCAACATACTCCAAACCCAGTTCACCAATGTTTTTCAAAACAGAAATCCCTTCAGAAGTCTCTAACTCAGCAACCCAAAGCCAGCAACTCCCCTTGCCTCTACCTCAGTATCATCAAATCTTCCAGAATCCACAAGACTACCCTTAGGACCTTCTACAACCTCAGACTTTAAGCTTACTCACAACCACTATTCCCTCATGTTTTAAACCTTGTATCCACAGCTTTTCAATGAACATTGTGACCTTATGGCACCCTATGAACACCATCACTCCATACAACCCTATGAGCCCTCAGACTAGCATGAAGCCAGAATGTCCACTTCCTGATAACTCAGATATCAACTTCACCACACAAACAAACTGTGGCCATAGTAGTTACTCCTAAGCAGGACAGAAATTCAAGGGGCCCTGTGCCATCCTCCTGTGCCCTGTTCCATTCCTCTTTTGAAAGATTCTACAGAACCCACAATCTCACAACAAGTCGACTCGGTAAACTCCAACAACTCTCCAGACCCAGTAGACTCCTACTTTGACCAAATCTACCAGGGTTCTCAACTACAGCTTGCCCATGCATCCCCACCATCAAACATAAAGGTGGTGGCACTAAGCTTTTGGAACGATTTTAAGCAAAGGTGGCAAGATTATTGCCCTTCCTCAAAGAGATAATGGACAGGGACATGAGAAAACTCTTCCCTCTGTAATAGCTGTGTATTCCATTATCAAACATATACAAGATACAAAGATGTGGTCCTTGTTTCTGAGTCACAGAGCTCAGCCTATAACTAAGAGAAATCTGAGGTCTTATACATTTAGTCATGACCCAATATCATGACCACAGGTGAGATAAGATTGTAGATTGTTTGGTAAATTGACAAATCTTTGACATTTGGTTTAGCTTCACAACAGACCTGTACATCACAATAACTGTTCTCACTTATTAATACAGCACTTGAGCTCTTCCCTTTGAGGCAGAAGCTCTCTACCAATCTTGGAAGAACATTCATTCATCTTCTTATCCGCTTCTTCCCTTTCTGGGTCATAGGGATTGGGGGAACAGTCTATTATTTTTCACTCACCACTCACTGCAAACCACCCCACCAACATCCTGTCTCGGTGGAGCGAAAAGGACAACATGTATGGTTGTGGCTGTCCACTTCCGTCCCTAATTTTGTCAAGAAATCATGTTCAGAACCATAAATGAAGAGAACTGGTGACAGTGGATAGGCCTTAATATCAAAGACAATATGTGGAGGGAGCTGAAGGTTCGAGTATCCACACATCAGCCTATAAAGACAAAGGAGAGAGACAAAATCATTATTGAGATGTGAGTACCTGGTGTAAACTACAAGAAACCAGATACCTTTGTGATTTTGCCACTAAGGATTAGGAAGGGGTCAGATGTTTATTTAAGTTGATAATTTCTTAGATGGCAAATGTTCCCGAAGTGATTAAATACTTCTTTCCGTTTATGCAGTAAAGCAAAACCCTTATCCAGTACATCAGATCAGATTTTTAACATTATTGTTCAGGATTAGCAAGTAAAAGACATCTGACTTAACACAAGCACGTCTACACTCAAGCAGACTGAACGTCTGGTCTAGTGCAGTGTACATGTATGTAATGAATCAGTGATGCTCCTCTCTATCCGACCACGCTGTGCATTTTAAAAACACAAAAAGCCTGTAAAAGTGCTCAAAGTGGGGTGTTAAAGGAGTTAGATGCCAGGAAACCTAGAGCTGCAGGGCTAGAGAGGCAGTAAAGGCTTGTTAGGGTACATTAGGCAGGCAGGGGATTATAAGGCTTCATAAATGTTTCAGACTCACTCAGGGCTCATGTCCTGTGGCAAATGTGAACTGGCCGGAGACCTGCGGCTTTCTACACACTCCCTGACTCCAAACAAGCAATGTGTGTATTTTTGTGTGTTATAAGGGATGCACAGTGGAATTTGTTTTATTTTTATGAAATAGATTGTAGTTAAGGTTGAAATGCCATTCCTCATGTAACTACAAAGTAATAGCTGTTTATTTTTGTAACATTTTGTAACAGTATTTTTTATTAATACTGTACACTACAATAATGTACAATGCAATACTACTAGCTCAAGAAAGTCAAAACTGCTTTTCACTACACATTTTTCCAATCATTACCAAAATGTCCTGCATTTATCCTTCAAAATTGCACACAAAAGTTTTAACTAAATGCTTTCAAACCACACTACATTTATTTTCATATGTTTTCAATACTCTTATTGTGTTGAAGACTCTTTCTTACGTAAACAATATATGAAAAGACTTTGACGCTCATGAAGTTGATACTTATTTAAATGATAACGAGCTTAAAAGCTTGAATCTAAATTTCCTTTAGATTCAAGCTAAAATGAAAAATGAAATAACACCCTTTTTAGAGCAGGCCTTTTATATTCAAGGTCTATTTTTAGAATAGTTGAAAGCTTTAGTTTAATTTGAAAATGCCTTTTTAATGTATAAGTTATCAAACACAAGTTCACAAGTTTTACTATATTGTACCTAAACATTTCTGTGTGTAAATATAACCTGGTCGTATCAGATTACCGTAACATAAACTAGTTTCGGGAGTTTCTTCCATCATTTATTAAGGCACGGGCATCTCAGAAAATGCTGCTGTTTAACTGACACTGAAATCGCTCCAAGTAGATACCACCAAGCACCAACCAAAACAATTCATAACAGATCGTGCTATACCCTGATTGGTCGCTCGCGCCTGCTTGACCAATTAAGTTTTTATTCACTCCTAAATAAAAGGAACAACTGTAGTTGAGTAAAAAGTTAGATATTTGACTGTGAAAGGTAGTAAAGTCTGCCTATATTAAAATACTTAATTAAAGTACAGATACTTGAAAAAGCTACTTAAGTACAGTAACGAATTACATTTACTTCAGTAATGAAAAAAGCATGCAATTTAACATCAAAATTGCCTTAAGATAAGACTGATGGAGCTCAGAGATGAACGTTCTATGAATTTGTTAAAGTA
>SRMA01027310.1:110047-148714 GCA_007224835.1 Danionella cerebrum | reverse complement strand
TCATTGCTTAAAGACCAGGAATTTATAAATTATTTTAAAAAAGAATGGGAAACCTTTATGGAAATTAATGACACCCCAGGAATTTCAGCGTGTGTTTTATGGGAGACTGCAAAAGTAGTAATGCGAGGTAAAATAATTTCATTCTCATCATTTAAGAAAAAACAAGAAACTAGGAAAGAGCAGGAATTAGAATTAAAAATTAAATCCCTCGAAACTGCTTATACAGACAACCCCCAAGAAAACATCCTGAAAGGTTTAAGGCAAACTAAATTAGAACTGAATATCCTAATCAATAAAAAAACTCAATTTCAAATTGAAAGACTACGACTGGATAACCTCAAACATGCTAACAGGTGTGGCAAGTTTTTAGCAGGTCTACTAAAAAAAAAAAAAAAAAAACAAACTATCTCATCAGTAATTAACAAAAATGGACAACTTGTTCACGACCCCCAAGACATTAATAATACTTTCAGGGAATTTTATAAAAATTTATATACATCTCAAATTAACCCATCGCCAACTGAAATTGAATTATTCTTAAAGAATCTGGAATTACCAAAACTATCAAACGAACAGATAGGAAATTTAGAATCACCAATATCTTCTACAGAACTCCACGAGGCTCTACAACAAATGCCAGATAAAAAAGCACCAGGGCCAGATGGTTATCCAGCAGAGTTCTACAGAGAGTTTTGGCAAGTGCTGGAACCTACCTTTAGCAGAATGGTAGTTGAAATTAAGTCTGAAGGAAAAATGCCATCAAACATGAACTCAGCTTTCATAAGTTTACTCCTAAAACCAGGGAAGGACCCCACACTGCCATCAAGCTATAGACCAATTTCTCTTATAAATGTAGACTTAAAAATAATTTGCAAAGCTATCGCTAAAAAGCTGGAAAAAATTACCCCTCATATTATTCATGCAGACCAAACAGGTTTTATCAAGGGTAAACACTCAGCAAATAACATGTACAGACTAATTAACCTGATTGATCTAGCGAACCACACGAGTCTAGAATCTGCCATTATCTCTCTAGATGCAGAAAAAGCTTTTGATAGAGTTAACTGGAAATTTCTAATGGCAACACTTCGTAAATTTGGATTCGGTAACTCTTTTATAGAATGGATCCAAATTCTATATAGCTCTGCGAATGCGTCAGTTAGAACAAATGAACAAACTTCATCTAGATTTAACCTTCAAGGAGGAACCAGACAAGGCTGCCCACTCTCTCCCTCACTATTTGCTATTTTCATTGAACCACTGGCGCAAGCAATTAGGCAAAACATTAAAATTACTGGAATAAGTACAAAAAATATACATCACAAAATAAGTCTTTATGCAGATGATGTGTTGTTATTTCTCCTTCATCCACATCTCTCTCTTCCAGCAGCTATTAATGTTATTGAATCATTTTCAGCTGTCTCTGAATACTCTGTAAACTGGGGGAAATCAGCAGTTATGCCACTCAACACGGTTCTTCAGAACCCTTCCTTCTCCACCACTTTTAATTCGGGGAATATTAAATATCTTGGCATTGAATTCTCACCGAGGCTGTCGGATCTGGTACAACTAAATTACTCACCACTACTTAAAAGAATAGAGGATGACCTCAAACGATGGCAACACTTACCAATTTCACTTATGGGAAGGGTTGCCAGCATTAAAATGATGGTCATGCCCAGAATTAATTATCTGGTATCAATGATTCCTAACCAGCCGTCCCGGGATTGGTTCAAATCATTGGACTCTCATTTCTCCAGATTTCTATGGAAAGGCAAACCTCCACGCATTAGCTTGCACAAGCTTAGGAAATCCAAAGACTGCGGTGGCCTGGAGCTCCCAAACGTATACCATTATTTCCTATGCCATAGAGTGCTGCACTTGTACCAATGGATTAATTCTAATTCGACTGAACTCACCTGGCTCGACATTGAACAGACATTTTGCAAAGAAATTAAGATAGCAGATTTACCGTTTATAAGCTCTAAGATTAAACATCACAACTGCTTTCAGAATATCAGCATACGTACTTCACTGACAGCCTGGTGGGAATTTCTTAAGATAACAGGCTCACCGCTTGCTCCTTGTCAGCACACACCAATTTGGAACAACCCAGACTTCTTACTAAACAAAAGGGCAGTATATTTTCCAAATTGGCAAAATAATGGAATAACACATTTTAGACATATAATTGTCAACAACAAAATAATTTCATTTGAAGATTTGGTTCTTAAATACGGATTACCAACTAACAAATTTTTAGAATATCAACAGCTCAAATCTATCATTCTTTCAACATGCAAAAAGCACATGACTCTGCAGCTACCCACAGTAATTGAACAATTTATTGGGTTGACAACCCCGAGGTTAATATCCAAAATCTATAAGTTAATGGTAAAAACAGACAATATTGTATGTCTCCCCACCACTAAATGGAACGAAGAGTTATCTGTAAATGGAAATCAACCATTCTGGAACCGGATATGCTTAAACACGTTTAAAGCATCTACAAACCCAAATTTGCAACTAATACAGTATAAAATACTTCACCGAACTCACTACACAGGTCAAAGATTGTTCCAGATGGGTCTCTCAGACACCAACATTTGCCAACACTGCACTAACAATACAGTTGACCACTATCTACATGCTCTTTGGTCCTGTACACCAGTGCAAAAATTCTGGCAAGAAGTCTGCTGTCAGCTAACATCATGGGTTAACCACCTCATTTTACCAACTCCAGCACTGTGCTTATTGGGTGACCTAGACAGTACACAGTTAGAACTCGAGGCTAACACATCACTATTAATTCTCACTGTTATGCTTGTAGCAAAGAAAACCATTCTTATGAACTGGAAAACGAAAAAGAAACTAAGCATCCCTCAATATAACAACATGTTATTAAACTATCTCACCCCGGAAATGTTGTCTGCCTTCACATAAATAGTTTTTTTGTCACTTCTTATTAATGCCCCTATTCCTCTGAATTTTAGTTAGAGGATCTGAACAGATCACCGGTTCCTGCTCTCGGATGGGTGTGCTTCAGGTGGGACTGCCCCCTCCTCTGGGGTGACATGTAGTTTGTGGACCCGTCTCCGGGGGTGCTACTGCTCTTGCCTCGCTGGGTGCCGGCTGCTCCTGCGGGGACGGGGGGCTCTGTGGTCTGGGGGTGGGGGGGTGGCGGCTGTGCCCGGGCGGCGGGGGGAGTGGTGTGCTCAGTGTGGCCGGATTGGCCTCCTGGGCGGTGTGGGGGGGCCTCTGGGGTCCGTGCTCGCGGGTGCCGCTGCCTTTGCAGCCGCCTGGTGGTGGGCCTGTCCGCGCCCGTGCTGCGGCCGGGGCCCGCCGGGTGGGGGTTGGGGGTGTGGTGGTGGGTGGTGGCTCGGGGACCGGTTGGGGGCTGTGGGGGTTGGCCGGGCTGGGTGTGGCGGGGTCTCCTACTCAGGTACTGCTGACTCTGTGCGCACGCGACCAGCAGCTCTTGGACGTGTATGGGTGTGTGTGTGTGTGTGTGTGTGTGTGTGTGTGTGTGTGTGTGTGTGTGTGAGTGTGCATGTAGAGGGGGGTGTGTTTGGGTGAATGCGTGTGTAGGTGGGCATAGGGGTGGGTGGATGAGTGTGAACGAGTATGGATGGGATCCGAAGGGGGGCAGCTGCCGCCTGGTTTCCCGCGTCCCCCCATTGGTGACTCTACCGTGTCCCCCGGGGCGGGGGGCGGTGCCACCCCTGGATGGGGGGCGGTCGGCTCGTCGGCATGGTGCCCGCATCGGCTCCTGGTACATTTCCTCCACCCCCACACATAGGATCCCGGGGGTCTCAGTCTCTGTGGGGGGTTGGGGGGGGTCGGCCTATCACGGATCAGCCCCCCCCGGCATACTCCAGGCCAGGGGACCCCCAGTTTTAATTCAGTTAGACACTCAACATCTCCAGGGCACTGGAGAGGGGCCTGCCTCCTGGAGCGGTCAGGGGACCAATAACATCTGGCACTGACCCGCTTCGGGAGCCGGTCTCCCTCCCGGTGCCCCAAATATCACTTGCAAGGACACACTACATTTAGGATTGGAGGGCTAGTCTCTCCGTCCACATCTGATGGGTGGGGCTGCAGATTTGTGGCCCCCCCAAAATTCTAGGGCGGAGATGACGGCCCTCTTATTTTACATACATATTAGACACGCAGGGAATGGGGGGTGGTGCCTGGACGTCAGCTGTCAACCAACGGTGACGCTTCAGGACATCACTCCCCAGTTTTAATGCAACTTATCTCTTCAACATATACACAAACACATACACTACACTCCAACTGGGGGCAGATGATGGGCAGTGGGTGGGCGGCCGTCTCTGTCTCCCGTCCGGGGTGGGTATATGCCCTCCGTCAGCGCGGGCCCGTGGGATCCCCGGGTGGGCGCGGGTCCACTGGACGGTGACTGACCGCCCTTCGAGTATGAATGGGCGTATGGATGGAATGTTTGATGAATGGATGGATGACTGGGGGAGGGGGGAGGGGTCTGAGGCTGCTGGTCGTGGTGGGTGCGGGGTCGGGTTGTGGCTGGGGGGGTGGCTCCGCTGCGCCTGGTGCGGTCTCCCTCTGCCCTCTTCTGGTCTCCTGGTCTCCTCCCCCTCCTCGCCCCCCCCCGCCTCCCTGGTGGGGCCGCGGCCGGGCCCGGGTCCGGGGGCATTGCCGCCGGGGGCTGTGCGGGTGGCGGTGGTCGCGGGTGGGGTCTGCTGGGGCCTCCCTGTGCTGTCGGGAAGGCCGGCCTGGCCGCTGTCGGGTGGGCCGCCCCCCGCTGTGGCGGGCGCGTCCCCGCTCTCTCGCATCCGGGCGCGGGGCGTTTCTCTCTGGGGGTGCTGGCGGTTCCCGGTGGGGTGAGGTGGGATGCTCTGGCTCGGGAGCCCGGGCCCCGGTCATGTCGGCCCACGGGGGGTGGAACGATCCACCGGGTTACTTCGGTCTGATTGCAGAGCCGGTTCGGTGTCGGACCTCGCAGCGCACTCGGACATAGAAGAGTGAGGGTGATTCGTGGGAAGTTGGTCGGCCACTGGTGGGTTGGGTCTGCTGTCCCTGGGCACCGTGTGCTGCAATTGTTTGTTTGTTATATATGTGTGGTTCGCCCAACTCACTGTTTGTGATCTTTGGTAAGTTATGTATTTTCCCTCCCATGTAGCTGAGTTGCTTTTTAAAGCATACAACATTATTATCACCTCACTTAAGATATTGGCTGTGTATGTATGTATATTTAAACATGTGTGTATGTGTGCCTGGATATACAAACTGCAATAACTGTTTTACATGAACAATAACAAACGGACATGGACAAAATGAACTGTAACTAGGACTTATGCGTCATGTTCAGGTAGGTATTTATTTATTTTATTTTTTTTTCTTTTGCAATTCTTTTTTTCTTCACTTCTAAATTATTATTATTATTATTATTATTATTATTATTATTATTATTATTATTATTATTATTATTTTCCTCTCTTCGTCTCTTCCTCTTCCTTTCTTTCATTTTCACTTGTGTACCTTCACCCTTCCCCAATCCTTTGTCCACTCCCCCTTTTGGTTCGGCACTGTCTTGTCCTGACAACTATTATAAACGTACTCGCGGGAACCACAACTAATAAATATTTAATAAATACATTCAAATTTCCAATCCAGAGGAGAAAACACCACACCAGGTGTTTTACTCCTCTGGAGAAAGCAAAACTGTCCAACTCAGCAAGGCATGTACTCCCCCATGTGATGACTTTTGAGCAGGACAGGACAAGGGGAAAAAAAAAAAAAAAGAAAGTCAAAACTGCTTTTCACTACACATTTTTCCAATCATTACCAAAATGTCCTGCATTTATCCTTCAAAATTGCACACAAAAGTTTTAACTAAATGCTTTCAAACCACACTACATTTATACAACCTAAATTTCCTTTAGATTCAAGCTAAAATGAAAAATGAAATAACGCCCTTTTTAGAGCAGGCCTTTTATATTCAAGGTCTATTTTTAGAATAGTTAAAAGCTTTAGTTTAAGTTAAAAATGCCTTTTTAATGTATAAGTTATCAAACACAAGGTTACAAGTTTTCTTTTACTATATTGTACCTAAACTTTTCTGTGTGTAAATATAACCTGGTCGTATCAGATTACCGTAACATAAACTAGTTTCGGGAGTTTCTTCCATCATTTATTAAGGCACGGGCATCTCAGAAAATGCTGCTGTTTAACTGACACTGAAATCGCTCCAAGTAGATACCACCAAGCACCAACCAAAACAATTCATAACAGATCGTGCTATACCCTGATTGGTCGCTCGCGCCTGCTTGACCAATTAAGTTTTTATTCACTCCTAAATAAAAGGAACAACTGTAGTTGAGTAAAAAGTTAGATATTTGACTGTGAAAGGTAGTAAAGTCTGCCTATATTAAAATACTTAATTAAAGTACAGATACTTGAAAAAGCTACTTAAGTACAGTAACGAATTACATTTACTTCAGTAATGAAAAAAGCATGCAATTTAACATCAAAATTGCCTTAAGATAAGACTGATGGAGCTCAGAGATGAACGTTCTATGAATTTGTTAAAGTAAAACAAAAGAAAAAGTGGATACTTTTAGAGGTTTTGGCAAAATAGCTGATCCACACAGAAAAAGAAGTAGTTTCATAAGTTTTGGGAATGTTCATGATGAATTCATGTGATTCGACTGAAGGGCTATGTATATATACCTACTCTCTGGATTAAACACAATAGCTCTGGTGAGTATACCTCAATAGATTGTACATCTTACATTTTTAACTCATCATTAGACACAAAATACTGCAGTAGAGGTATCCCTAAAGGTTTTAGGTGTTCTTTTCGAATCTTGCTTTCAAAAAAATTATATTCACCCTAGGGATGCAACAATACTCAGTTTTATATGGAACAGTACACCATCTTCGGTTCAGCAGACGCCAATGAAACGGCGTCTTGTCGGTTTCTTGTTTGAATAACACCCGTATCTATTATTATTTCAAAACACCTGGCAAACTACTCAATGGATGTTTATGGATGTTAATGCATTTCTGGAGCAAACATCCAATCAGTGAACTGCTCCCTTTCAGTGTGACCAGAGCAGATCTCCCTCAGTCAGTGCTATGAGGAGCTATCATCAGCTTTTAAACTGTAGTTAGGAGACATTTTGGCTTTGCTGTCGAATATGACAAAGATGAGAGAAGAGTAGTAAGTAGAAAATTATAGAAAACAAATGTCACCGCGTACATGCACACATAAAACACAAGCCTCATCTGCGCTGTCAATAATGCAACACCCTGTACAAGTCACGCACACAGCGAGAGAGACTCAAAATCATTCAACCAGACAAACCCAACTAATTCAGAGAGACACATAATAAGTTAATGTTGCACTAGAACATGTGTACATTTATTTAATTGTTTATTTAATGTGTCCATTTTGAAGAGATTTATTTCTGTTTAATTTAGCAACATTCTATCAAACATTTATTTTTTATCTCTTCATTGGATCTAAAACATTAGCAATCAGAACCAAACCAAACCAAACCAAAAACCAAGGTTAAAATCCATGAGCTTTGTGTACCGTTGCATGCCCTATCCCTGGCTTTCTCTTCTTTATTACATATGTTTTTAGAATTGATGGTTCTGTAACTGTGGGCTCAAGTTAGGGAGTCATACTTAAAGTTGGACTGAGTCAACAATAAATGGCCAATAGCAAACCATGTGCCACCACTGCAAACCATGTGGTCAGGCTCACTGTAAGACCATAAAATTGCTGCAATTTGTCCTGGGTTCCATGTCTCAGATGGCTGGAGTGTGTCACTGCCATGCCTTCATTCAATGATGTCACAATACACAACAAATTGTCCAGGAGTAGACTGATGCTGTGATCCATGTGTGGGAGGAGATCCCTTAGGAGAACATCTATCATGGGAGCATGCCCAGAAGTTGTATGGAGTGGCTAGAGGCAAAAACTGGTTCCACTCAGCACTGAGGTTTATTTCGAATAATCTTCAGGAACTTCCTTAGAAGAAGCAATTTGTCCTGGGTTCCATGTCTCTGGAGTGTGTCAGTGTGCTTTTCTATGATCCGAGCCTTCCTTTTTGTTAGTATGTTAGCCCTGCATGCGAGATTTATTAGTGATAACTTGTGCAACTCAAAGCAATTCATTTTTCTGGATTTCCAAAAGCATGGCGACAAACAGGAATGGACACCTGAAGTCTTTTTTCATTAGGGGTTTGGAAGAGCCTCGTTTATTTTGAATAAAAGCAGATCATTTTGATCTAGATCAAGTTAATGGTTTGAGAGTCTTGCCTCTGAGACACATTTAACAAGGCAGATCCTCCTCCTGACCCCCAAGGAGCCCCGAGGGAGTGGGACAGGGTCACTGCCAATTGTCCTAGCACACAAAGAGAGGGCAGAGCGGTGCTTTTGAAAGACTGAAAGGAAAAAAGACAGTGTCACACATTCTTCAATCACCCCCCTCATTAAACACATTAATAGACTCTCTAGCAAAATACAAAGTCACCATCCTCCTCCTCCTCCTCCTCATCTAAGATTATGGCCTGACCATTTCCTTCATAACCCCGCAGCTTTATCACCCACTGTTGTCGAAGGTGGATCTGTTTCTAAATCTAAAGAGTTTGCATGTTCTCAACGTGCTTGCTCGGATTTCCACTGAGTACCCTAGTTTCCCCCAAAACATGCAGTTAGGTTAATTGTTCATTTCATCTTCCTACCCCCTTGTTAACTTTCAGGGTATCTTTGCTGGTGCATATGGGCGAGAGGCAGGAGTACATCCTGGACAGATCGCCAGTCCATCGCAGGGCAACACACACATTCACACCTAAGGGGAATTCAACCTATTCAATTAATTTGGGAGAAACCGGAGTACCTGGAGGAAACTCACGCAAGCACAAGCAGAAAATACAAACTCTTTCCCGGAAGGTCACCGGCGAGCCTTGAATTGGGCCAAGTGCCATGGCTAGGTTAATCAAAAAAATCTTAATTTCCTTTAAGAGGAAATGCGTGATTCAATGTGCATGTTACCCTGTGATGAGCTGGCAACCTGTCCAGAGTGTACCCTTGGCTTTCACAAAAAGAAACATCCACCGGAGGCACCAGCAGAACCCTGGAAATCCAAATAAAAGAAAGAATAAATCGCTCTCAACTGTTGTCATCTTGTGCCGTTTCTGTGTAGATTTACAATCTTGTCCCTGACATCACTGAATGAATAGTTTTACAGCTTCACTGTGGAGGAAATTTGGGTATCTGATCAATGCTTTGGTGAACAGGTATCAGTTACAAGATGATACCCCCTTAAGGAGCCAGAAGGCTTTCTTGACTATAGTATGTCGGCAAATGTTAAAAGAAAATTTTCTACTTCTTAAAAAAAAAAAAACAATGCTACATCAACAAAAGTTTGGTACAATTTCCAAACTGGTGTGACTTGAGTTGCAATATCTTTTCAAACTGGTACCACTAAACAATAAACTGGTATTGTTGTGAAAAAGTATTTGAACCCTATGCTCTAGCTGGGGGTTGGTTTAAATAACCTAGAGTTACAAAGGAATCATTAAATAATATCACTGACCCCTCCATAGCAACCTGAGTATTTTCCTTAGTAACCAATTCTGCAAATCTCTATCTCAGCTTAGGAAAGTCATAAAGACATGGGGGTTGGTTTATTGTACTCATATTGACATGACCTATCCACAACAACCAGACTGTTTACCATAGCATCTCTAACTCAGCTTATGAAAATCATAGAGACATGGGGGTTGTTTTATTTTATTTCTTGTGATAATGGAAACATTTAAACAAATATTTTTTAAATGGAACCAGTACAAGCCAAAATCAAAGTTTGCATGCAAAGTTTGGCAAATTAGTTTATAGTTAGAATTGTATACTATACTCAAGGAAATATTAAGTGGAAATTATGAATCAAAAATGAACAAAACCGTTTATTTAGTCCCATCTTTAATGAGTGTTTGGTTTAAAAGGAAATGGTAGATGATACAACTGAGTAAAACAAACAAGCAAACAAAAAACTCATGTTAACACCCTCTCACGCCCAGGATGTGTGTGTGTGCGCGCGTGTGTACTCATGTTAAAGTCTGCTTTACAAAGCACCAGCAGGTGAGAAAGTGCTCAGATAAGGGTCAGTCTCTAACTCTTCTACTCTCTCTTTCTCTTTTATTCATTGCCCTCCTGGTGCTCTATTACAGGCTCCAGAAATAACTGCGAAAAGGAGTCAAAAGCCCATCAAACACACACACAGATACACACACACACACACACACACGCACACACAAACCTTGTCCTCCTGAGGTATTGTTTAACATTAGGCATGCTGCTGAGAGTCTGATAGTGATTGAGTCTGAATTGCGAGTTGATTGAATCGCTCTGATTGGCCAACAGCTCTAAACATTCAAAGAGTCTGTTACATAATCTGCCTGACATTCGAAAACAATAAGATGGAAAACATACTGGAGCATTATCAACTACGCAGTTGAAAACACAATGAAATGCCTGGCACAGCTCATAAAAAAAACATTAATTACTTTGTGTTTCCAGATAAAAAAAAATAAATCTGAGTTTTGAATTGTTCTGTCAGAAAAGTTTTAGTAACTATCTGCTGTGTGGGAATTATTCTCCCAATCTCCAGTGTTAATAAGTGCAAATGTTCTCCAGATCTGCTGATTGTAGCAGATAGCTTATATAGCTTATACTAATAGCTTCGTCCATCCAGCTGGCCATCTGACCGAACGAGTGGTGAAGTTTGATAATGTGAGTAGGACGGAAAAGAATCATACTCATCCTACATTTTCATAGCCACTGCGTGCAGAAATAGAGCGCCACAAATCTTCTCTTTTCTCCACATTTTTGTCAAACAGCTCCCTGTGATCAGCCACCAGCAGAATAAACAACTCGACATCCAGGATTTTTTTCATTGTGTTCTTTGATTAATTTTCTGTTGTCGTCTTCTTCTTTCCAGTTTCCTGGAGGGCACCGCAAACGCAATCTTTAGGCAGGGAGCGTCCTTGCATCAATATTTCCACAACCCAGATGAAGAGCACCCTGCTGAGAAGCCATCCGAAGATTTGTGCGAATCTGAATTCGGATTGGTGTATGTAAGCCTTTACATAATTCACAAAAAAACAAAAATATTCATGTTCCAAAAAAAACAAAAAATCGATGTTTTCCAATTCAAATACAGTGGTACCCCGAGATACGAAATTATTCGTTCCAGGGTGGCGTTATCTCGAACATTTCATATCTTGAAGTAAGTTTTACATGTAAAACGCCTAATCCATGCAACGAATTAATCAATGATGTTATAGTACATTATTGGTAATCTATACATAATGTTTCGCTCATGATCAAATGTGTTTGATTGAAGCAGACAGTGCAGCCTTTAGATCCTAAAGCAAGAGTTTGCTTGTAAAGCTATGGATGAAGCATGAAAAATCAAGATACCTGAGTGGCTGAAGAAAGTTTTATTATAACTTAAAGTAGTTCACCCCCTCAGAGCTGTCACGAATGTCAAAATTTGCTCAATTGTTTTGTGGTGTTGAGTACTTCTAATATGGTGGTCTATCTGATGGTTTTATAACTTTGACATCAATGTATTTATGCTCATAGACATTAAAGGAACTTCTCTATACAGGTCTGCTTCTTACGTTTCAGATGTGTACCACACGGCTCAGTTCTGGGTCCTATTCAGTTTAGAATTTGAGTTGTTGCTTATATTGTGAATGCAGCCTATAAAATCACAGCTTTTCATTTTTTATTGGCTTCAGAACACAATGTAACTGTAAATCATCCAATTTAAATAGGAAAAAGATCCTTTAAGTGTCCCAAAACCAGATTCAATGATAAAACAGCTATTGCTGACAAAAAGTGGTAACTTCTTATGGGGGAGTTCGTCATCAAACCTATAATAAAAACTTCAAATGATAAATTACTACCCAGTTAGGTTGAGCATAAACAACAGTTTCTAAAACCATACAGGTATATTTTACATCAAGCAGGAGTTGTTATTGATTTGTTGTTTAAAATCTGTAATGTGCTCTGTATGCACAACTGGTATTGCTTACAAACTGCTTCCATTTACAAAAATCCACCCTAAATGGATGTTTTTATTCCAAAAAATTTTCCTTGAATCTTGAATATGTTGCATCCATGCATTTTAAACATGCAGTCAATACAGATCTACAGTAGCAGTCAATTTGAGACTCGGTATGACCTCAGATATTTGAATAGTGTGAGTGTGGGTGTGCGTGTGTGTGTGTGTGTGTGTGCGTGTGTGTGTGTGTGTGTGTGTGTTCCCCCTAGGGACCGAGCATCAGTGAAGGCTCAGTGAAGCTTCACCCTTACACCGAGACCATCTGCCCCATCACTACTGTCATCTGGAGCATCCCTCATCTCCCTCTTTCTCTCTCTGTCTGTCCAGCGGCTTTACAGTGTTTGATCTGAGCTTGATCTGGTAAAGCAGCACACCAAGGCTTTCCAGAGGAGGATTACCTGCACTCCCAGAGGAAACAGAAGAGTCCAGCCATAACCTTCTGCTGGCAAGCTGCTCAAGACACTCTACTGATAAACAAGAGCCTTAGAAAACCAACAAGCACACTTCACGTGTAGATTTAATAGCCTCTGAAGGGGAATGAATCCCTGTACCGTTGTTGCACCGTTGTGTCTAAAAATTAAAATCTTTAAATATCAAATTAAGGAAAATTTCAAGAGCTGGAAATACATGGCGCTGCAAACTTTAAATCTGTGTGTAAAAGAAGAGAAGCTGTGTATATACTTTTTTGTGTACAAATACATTTTTTTCTTTTCAGACTCTGATGACTATGATGATTCTACTCAAGAGTGTAGAGAGAGGATAGAATCCATCAGCTCGACAAAAATAAAGTTGTTTTGCTTCTTCCTCAGGTAAACGTGAATTCAAAAGGAACTAGTCTTTGACTAGACTCAAAGAGAGCAAATGGCGCGCCCAGCAGCAGAAGACTTAGACACAGATCTGAATGAATCCAGAAAAAATTATGCAGTGGGAGGAAAAGGCTTTGAGAAGTTTAACCACTGACGCATTCTGAGTCTGAAAAATATAAAGGTAAAAATCTATTTATAGCAGCAAGATCACTGAAAAACAAATGTCACAAGGAAACGAGAATACATGAGCTGGCATATTTTAAAGCTCACTGAACAGTAAAGCACCCCTTCTCAAGGTTTCAGATCTCAAAAGGTTGATAGAAATAGTTTGCTATGTTTTTGTATCTGCGGCATGTTTTTTCTATTTGCAACAACTTCTCTTTTTGTAGAATGTTTTGATATCTGCAGGAAGTGCCTCTTTTTGTAATACATTCCTCTATTTGCATCAACGTTCTCTTCTGGTAGCATGTTTCTCTATTTGCAGTATGTTTCTTTAATAGCAGCATTTTCTCTATTTGCTGCAATTTTCTCTAGTTGTAGCTTGTTTTCTCTATTAGCAGCACATTTCTCTATTTGCAGCATGTTTTTCTATTTGAAGCAACTTTTTCTTTTTGTAGCATGTTTGTGTATCTGCAGTATGTTTCTTTATTTGTAATACATTCCTCTATTTGCTTCATGTTTCTCTATTTGCTGCATCTTCTCTATTTGCTGCATGTTTCTCTATTTGCAGCATCCTTTCTCTATTTGAAGCATGTTTCTCTATTTGCAGCAACTTTCTCTTCTGGTAGCATGTTTCTCTATTTGCAGCATGCTTTCTCTATTTGCTGCATTTTTCTCTATTTGAAGCATGTTTCTCTATTTGCAGTATGTTTCTCTATTTGTAGCAACTTTCTCTTCTGGTAGCATGTTTCTCTATTTGCAGTATGTTTCTCTATTTGTAGCATCTTCCTGTATTTGCAGAATGTTCTTCTACTTGTAGCATGTTTTCTCTATTGGCAGCATGTTTCTCTAATAGCAGTATTTTCTCTAATTGCAGCATGTTTCTCTATTTGCAGCTACTTTCTTTTTGTAGCATGTTTCTGTATCTGCAGTATGTTTCTTTATTTGTAATACATTCCTCTATTTGCAGCATTGTTCTCTTCTGGTAGCGTTTTTTCTATTTGCTGCATGTTTCTCTATTTACGGCATGTTTCCCTTTTTGTAGCATTTCTCTATTTGCAGCATGCTTTCTCTATTTAAAGCATGTTTCTCTATTTGCTGCACGTTCTCTATCTGCTGCACATTCTCTATTTGCAGCATGTTTCTCTATTTGCAGCATGCTTTCTTTATTTGCTGCATGTTTCTCTATTTGCTGCATGCTTTCTCTATTTGCTGCATGTTTCTCTATTTGTAACAACTTTATCTATTTGCTGCATGTTTCTTTATTTGCAGCAACTTTTTGTTCTCTTCTGGTAGCGTTTTTTCTATTTGCTGCATGTTTCTCTATTTACGGCATGTTTCCCTTTTTGTAGCATTTCTCTATTTGCAGCATGCTTTCTCTATTTAAAGCATGTTTCTCTGATTGCTGCACGTTCTCTATTTGCTGCACGTTCTCTATCTGCTGCACATTCTCTATTTGCAGCATGCTTTCTCTATTTGCTGCATGTTTCTCTATTTGCAGCATGCTTTCTTTATTTGCTGCATGTTTCTCTATTTGCTGCATGTTTCTCTATTTGTAACAACTTTATCTATTTGCTGCATGTTTCTCTATTTGTAGCAACTTTCTCTTCTGGTAGCATGTTTCTCTATTTGCAGTATGTTTCTCTATTTGTAGCATCTTCCTGTATTTGCAGAATGTTCCTCTATATGTAGCATGTTTTCTCTACTGGCAGCATGTTTCTCTAATAGCAGTATTTTCTCTACTTGCAGCATGTTTCTTTATTTGCAGCAACTTTTTCTTTTTGTAGCATGTTTCTGTATCTGCAGTATGTTTCTTTATTTGTAATACATTCCTATATTTGCAGCAACGTTCTCTTCTGGTAGCGTTTTTTCTATTTGCTGCATGTTTCTCTATTTACGGCATGTTTCAATTTTTGTAGCATTTCTCTATTTGCTGCATGTTTCTCTATTTGCAGCATGCTTTCTCTATTTAAAGCATGTTTCTCTATTTGCTGCACGTTCTCTATTTGCTGCACGTTCTCTATCTGCTGCACATTCTCTATTTGCAGCATGCTTTCTCTATTTGCTGCATGTTTCTCTATTTGCAGCATGCTTTCTTTATTTGCTGCATGTTTCTCTATTTGCTGCATGCTTTCTCTATTTGCTGCATGTTTCACTATTTGCAGTATGTTTTTCTATTTGTAGCATCTTTCTGTATTTGCAGAATGTTCCTCTATTTGTAGCATGTTTTCTTTATTGGCAGCATGTTTCTCTAATAGCAGTATTTTCTCTATTTGCAGCATGTTTCTCTATTTGCAGCAACTTTTTCTTTTTGTAGCATGTTTCTGTATCTGCAGTATGTTTCTTTATTTGTAATACATTCCTCTATTTGCAGCAACGTTCTCTTCTGGTAGCGTTTTTTTTTCCAATTTGCTGCATGTTTCTCTATTTACAGCATGTTTCCCTTTTTGTAGCATTTCTCTATTTGCTGCATGTTTCTCTATTTGCTGCATGTTTTTATATTTGCAGCAACTTTTTCTTTTTGTAGCATGTTTCTGTATCTGCAGTATGTTTCTTTATTTGTAATACATTCCTCTATTTACTGCATGTTTCTGTATTTGCTGCATGTTTCTCTATTTGCAGTATGTTTCTGTATTTGTAGCAACTTTCTCTTCTGGTAGCATGTTTCTCTATTTGCAGCACGTTTCTCTAATAGCAGTATTTTCTCTATTTACTGCATGTTTCTCTATTTGCAGTATGTTTCTCTATTTGTAGCATCTTCCTGTATTTGCAGAATGTTCCTCTATATGTAGCATGTTTTCTCTATTGGCAGCATGTTTCTCTAATAGCAGTATTTTCTCTATTTGCAGCATGTTTCTTTATTTGCAGCAACTTTTTCTTTTTGTAGCATGTTTTTGTATCTGCAGTATGTTTCTTTATTTGTAATACATTCCTATATTTGCAGCAACGTTCTCTTCTGGTAGCGTTTTTTTCTATTTGCTGCATGTTTCTCTATTTACAGCATGTTTCCCTTTTTGTAGCATTTCTCTATTTACTGCATGTTTCTGTATTTGCTGCATGTTTCTCTATTTGCAGTATGTTTCTCTATTTGTAGCATCTTCCTGTATTTGCAGAATGTTCCTCTATATGTAGCATGTTGTCTCTATTGGCAGCATGTTTCTCTAATAGCAGTATTTTCTCTATTTGCAGCATGTTTCTCTATTTGCAGCAACTTTTTCTTTTTGTAGCATGTTTCTGTATCTGCAGTATGTTTCTTTATTTGTAATACATTCCTCTATTTGCAGCAACGTTCTCTTCTGGTAGCGTTTTTTTTTCTATTTGCTGCATGCTTTCTCTATTTGAAGCATGTTTCTCTATTTACTACATGTTTCTCTTTTTGTAGCATTTCTCTTTTTGCTGCACGTAAGGGTGCATTTGTAGTGGGTTTCTCTATTTGTAGCATTTCTCTATTGGCAGCAACTTTATCTTTTTGTAGCATGTTTCTGTATCTGCAGCATGTTTCTCTATTTACAGTACATTTCTGTAATTGTAAGTTTTGTTCCATTTGTTTAATATTTGCAGATCATGTGTAAACGATGAAAGTGTTCTCTCAACCACAGTATTTATTACAGATTTAAAGTCAGCTAGGCTTTACATGTATAACATAAACATTTACAAAAGATAAACACCAATTGAATAATAAAGCTAACAAGAATAATTTACGATAAAAAAATAATAATTCTGAAAGCAATCAATTGTTGTAGCAAAAGCATCTGAGACAACCTAACATTGATTGTGAGTGTTTATTCTCCAACACAGCCATCATATGACACAAGAGGTCACTTTAAAGCCGAGTTTATGGTTTCACTCAGCAAAGAGCCCTGGGCTAGTTTTAGACAAGTCTAGTGATGTGTGCTGACTGCTATTAAAGGATCAATACAGCTAATTGATCAGATTGTGGTTGAGCTCAACTGTTGCTGCTACTAGAGTAAGAGCTGAAATAGGAACTGACAGGTAACCGCTTAAAAGAGAGACAGGGTGAGATACACATAAGGACATGTGGCTAATATGTGGAAACATGCTATTCATTCTTATATCAAATCCAGCACTTAATGTTTCACTGACTTTGGCACAGCGAGTACATCTTAAAGCCTTTTCTATAATAGCCACGTAGAGGTTGACCTTTGAGTAGACAGATCATACACAAGTATGAAAACACAATGATCATTAATCTCGTTTTAATAAAGATATCAAAATAAATTATGGATGTCCAGAGGACCAAAGGTTAAGTGTGAAATCAATTCCTATAAATGAGCGAATAAAAATGCAACCGAGTGGAGGAAGAGAAATCACGAGCGAGCACGTCCTCTAAATCAGTTTCCCACAGAGCTTGAATGTTGAGTCATGCTTTTAACGCCACAGAGCTTTTACCAAGTGCATCAACACAGCCACTTTTACCAGCTCATTATGGGCCCTGCATTAGCAACCACACTGCAGCATCATTCAGTCTTCAGTCACCAACTATTTGTATTAGATTTCATCGAAAAATAAAGATTTTTTTTCTGCATTTTGGAGTTGGAGAGATTGCCACTACATAATAAAACCAATAATCATAATAACATGTCAGTTTTGATTCCCTCCGCCCTTTTTATGTGCATTTTGGAACGTTGCATAAAAAACTGGATATACATACATTTTGAAAATGTGCATAAACAATTCAAGCATAAATTTGGATGGAAACACATTTACAGAATAAGCCCCAATGCAATTTATTCTTCTGTTCGAACTGGAGCGCGATGGGGCGGCATTATTAGACTAACCAACGGTTCCCAAAGAGTAGTCTCATGGCCCCAAAAGCATCATGACATGAATGCAGTGCATTTTGTCTATGTGTCCTAAGACTGTAGTAAGTTATTGTGAATGAATAAAGGCCCTTTACCAACGCAACAACTGGCATTTTTTCTTTGATATTTGGCACCAATTTATCAGGAAGTGACAATTTTGTTTTCTGAACTCGTTGAATAGAAACAGCAATTTTTTTTTCATGCGATATTTCAGTTTTGTGCATAAATTTAATTTGCCTCTTTGGTTGCAAACTTGGCTAAAGACATCTTGTAATAATCTTGTAAAACACATAATCTAAAAAAAGATCAACTATTGTACATTACGTATTGTTGTTGGTTGCACAGTTCTGGCGCTGCCGGCTTAATGAAATTGACCCCAACTGTAAGTAGAGGTTTGAGGAATTATCCTGGCAGCAATATTACGGACCAACTATAATTAATAGAAAAAAAACAGAATCAGATGTGTTATGGTTTTTCTCAATTACTCAATTGCAGAGCAGAAGTGGAGGATATAAGCTGTCCTTTAAAAAGCAACAAACAAAAAACACTTTAAAAAGGAAAACCTTTAGACAACTAAAACTGGATTGAAGAAAAAAAACTAAAACAGCAAATGTTTCATTCATTTCATTTTCCAACCAACTTATTCCCTTCTCTGGCCACAGGGGTCTGCCGGTGCCTTTCTCCAGCGGACATTGGGCGAGAGGTGGGGGCACACCCTGGACAGGTCGACCAGTCCATCGCAGACAGCAAAACTTCTTAAAACAAAATAAAGGAAAGAACTAAGCATGTCTCACATTGCCGGAGAAGTGAGGCCAAACTGTGGTGAGCGGCTGCGGAATGATTACCACCCAATACAAGTCTATGAGAAAAAGCTGAACTTTAAAAACGATTTCCTCAGAAAGTACGCCATTTACACAAACGGTTATAATGATTTATCTATACAATGAACAAACTTCAATAGTTTTTTTCTCTGCTCAAGTTTATTTTCGTAAGGTTAACAATGGTTACATTTTCCCCTAAAAAAAACTTTGTGATTGACAGCTATGATTGACAGCTACATAGAACAGAGCTGACTTACTCACCTCACGTCTGGAGAAAGATCATGTACCCTGTCAATGATCAAATTTAGAGAAGTTGCTCTCAAATTCTTCTTTAAGATAAAAAAAGTATATAACAGACTGCGTGTGTGAGCCAGACTTGAGGCAGAGCTCTGGAACTATGACGATTCACAGGAATCTGACATCACATAAAACACATATTTCCCCAAAATATTTCAAAAGATAATGCTTCCCTCGCCTGTTAATCCAAGCTCCAATGATGAACAACGAATGACAGTGTTAAAATGCTTGTGTGCAAAGAACAAACATTCCTGTCGTTAGCATGCTAGTGCTGGAGCTTTAGTTTGGTTCTAAAAATAACCCAGGGATGCCAATTTGTTACAGAAATTAATACATTACCCTTTTAATATCAAAGACTCAAGAGACACAATTGTAATGAACAGATAGGAAAACAGTTCATTGTTGCATTATGATAAATAGAAAAGCATTTCAGTCACCTTGGGCCCCTGAGGGCCGTCTCAAAGTCTCTCTCTCTCCTGTCAGTCTGTTACATTGGTCCAAGAGAGACCGCTGTAAGTTAATTGGAGACTGTATGGGAGAATTGGTCTTCCCACAGGAAGCATGTCACTCCATGAGTCACAGTGACAGGCCAGCACATCATATTTTTAGCGGAACTGAAAAATATTATTTAGTATTTGGATTATATGAAATGTTTACAATTTTTCTTGCAGAGTTTTGGCGAAACGAAACTGTCTTGAAATGTAGACAGCTTTGAAATATGCACTCAGGAGGATGCAGTCTTCTGGATTGAGACCCAGCTAGAGAACACAAACACATAGACAACAGACGCTTGTGTTTATGCTCACACAGTGTTAAATAATAATTTACACAGTGTGAGAAAAAAAAACACTGACCTCTCCATAGCAACCCTTCTTAAATCTCACCTTAGGAAAGTGATAGGAGGCAGTGGGGCTGGTTTATATTACACTAACAACATTGTATAAGACAGCATCAAATTTAGCCCTCTAGTTAATATTCATGATCTATTCTTTAAATGCTATAACCCTACTAGACAATGTTCAACAAAGTCTTCTTTTCCACATGATTCTAAAAAGATATAGGATAACTTATGTCACAGACCCAATGGGCTCTGATTTATTAGAGCTGTGTCAACTCACCATGAGCTCAAGATGTACATATGTCCTACCAGAAGCCCCAGGGATCTTCAAAAGCTCCACAGTGAATGCTAGTGACTGCTTCTCTCCCAGCTGAAGTATGAGGCCATAATTGAATTGTCTTCTGAAGATTGACCTATGACCCGGTTCGTTTTGTACATAACCAGTGAGGTTGAAATTAATCATAGGAATCCACATGCCAGCACTGGGTGAATTGGATGGCAGGGGTCCATTGAGACTCTGTAGTTAATAAGGATAATACGACTGGAAAGGGAATCTCTCCAACAAAGATTACATGTATGTGATTAGCCTGTTAAAAGCCACTTCTGCTTAGACAAATGATTATTTTAAAGCTTATGAGTGGCTTTTTATAATCATCGAGGTATTTTTATATTTATTTATAACTAACCGAGATAGGAATGCTTCGAGTTACGAAATGTTCGAGATATGAAAGGTCTCGCAGGAAATTTTTTGCTTCGAGATACGAAGAAAAATTCAAGATACGAAGAAACACTATTTTGCTCTATTATCCACTTGTTTGTCTGACGTTGCACTGCGCTTCCGGGTCCTGGCGCTCCTTTCTCCCAGTGCAGAAAAGGGACTGGTACCCTTTAAAACACTTTAAATCAATTTTAAATTAAGCGAAACATTATGTATTGGTTACCAATAATGTACTATAACAAATGTCAAGGTTTTTTTAGCAACTTATACTGTTGTTTCTGAGAGCCGTTGCACGGATTAGGTGTTTTACATGTAACACTTGCTTCAAGATATGAACGCCATTCTCGAACGGATTAATTTCGTATGTCGGGGTACCATTGCATTTAGCTCGGTAATATGTTGACTGATTTCTCAGCATGGATCGTTGTGGAAATGAAATGGGGGCAAGCATACAACTGTGACTCATAAATCTGAAAAGTCTGATCATAAATTGGAAGAAAACAAATTGAAGCCTTACCATATACTCAGTAACCGCCACAAGGAAAATTCAGACATCACCACATTATTTTACAAGAATTTCACTGACATCAAATTTCCAAAAGCCCTGTATGTTCAAATCACGTGAAGTCACCCTTCAAATTTGTCCTCGGAGAGTTCTTTAGAAGCTGAGTTCTGTGTGTGACTTTTGTGAAATTGGGGTACAAGTGGTTTAGTGGTGGAGTCGGTTATCCTATAACCGGAGGGTTGCTGGTTCGATCCCTGCCAGGTCCATTCTGCTGTTGAGACCTTGGGCAACCCTCTCGCATTGTGGGGTATGTTTGGTGGTGGGCAGGAGGCTGTAGGTGCAAAATGGCCATAGGTGTGAAACATTGTGTCAGACTGCCCCGGGTCAACTGGAGGCAACTCTTCGAGCCTCTCGAAAGCACTATATAATAATGACGGCATTATTGTGCCTCCTGAGATCAGTGTGTTAGCATGAAGATGGAGCTGGTGACCTTCTTGGATGGGATGGGCTTAAATATACAAAGAAGTAACTAAGTTGCTTAACCAGATTTTTTTTAGCAAAAAAATAAAAATAAATAAAAAAAAGTTTTTTTTGTTGTATGACTTCTACTGTGATGTTTATTTACAATCAAAGTTAAGGTGAAATGTGTTCAAAAATATTAACAGCCAGCAGCAGCTAGAGTTATCAAACAACATAAGCCTTGTCTCAATCCAGGTTCTGCTCCCTTTAGAGTCTGGATTTCAAGGCTGCGTGAAGGTCGTTCTATTTCAAAAAAAAAAAAAAAAAAAAAAAAAATCAAAGGATTCCTCTTTTTCCCTGAATTTGGGGATGCATGACTGCCATCCTTCGTGGCCTCACATATGCTTTACAAATTTTTTTAAATTAGAATCGACACAAAATAGCAAACAAATACATTTAAATTTGTATTTAAATGTAACAGGTTTTTATTTGAAGGCAGTAGTTCAAGGGACTCTTAGTGATGGTAGCTTTTTAAACATCAAGTTTTATTTGAAAAACATGACATTAATAACGTAGCCCACTAAATGTGATGTTTGCTAACAGTTTCTATATCATCGTGTTGTAGTGAGCAAGGGGCAGACGGAAGAGTTTAAAAAACTAAGTTGTCAGTCCCCACAGTTCAGCGCACAACCTTACCTTCAGTCGACACTTACTTGCTCAACCAATCACCTTCCACACTGCCCCGTTTAAATAATCCACTTCCAGAACCCCGTGTCTGTTGTCAAAGTCATTCAAATGGTGGTTTCAGGCATGAGAGCTAGCTCTTGTGTGCTTGCTCTCTTCAGCTCTTTTTAAGTCCTGCTTTGATGTGCTGTCACCTGTCATACTCAACATTGTGAATAAGTCTCAACATAGGGGTACCATCCCAGTATTATTTAAAACTGCCGCCGTGACTCCTGTACCAAAGACAATGCTGCTCTGGACAATCTGAACAATTTTAGGCCCATTTCGAACCTGTCATTTATGGCAAAAAAACTTGAGCATCTCGGTCTTAATTATCACTTTTAAAGCCGACCAGGAAAAGACTTTGAATTTACTTCAATTTTAGACTGTGTTTCAGACATGAATGCATGAGAATTTCCTTTGCTTGAACACTCATGCTGATTGCTTCCCGACACCAGATGAAAACTGGCCTTAAGTCTAAATGGTTCTCCCAAAACGCAAAATGAGGAACCTTGGTATGGCATTCGATCCATGTCTGACTTTGAGCAGTTTGTTCACCGTTCATTTTACCACCTGTGAAATGTAGCTAGACTATGTCCTATGCTGCGTTTCGCTACTGCCAAAAGATTAATCAACGCATTTGTTTCATCCCGTACTGTAATGCTCTCCTGGCTGGGGTTTCAAGATCTACTCTGGACAGGTTGCAGTATGTTCGGATTCAGCTGCTCGTGTCTTGATTGGGACCAGACCATGTAAACACATCACACCCGTTCTTAAATCACTGCAGTGGCTCCTGGTATGTGGATTTTACAATTGTAACCCCCTTACAATTGTTACCAAACAGGGCTTTTTCTGTCTATGCACCGTCACTCTGGAACTCTCTCCCGGCTGAGCTCAGGGATGCACAAAGTTACACTCATTTTAAAACTAATTTAAAACTAACTAATAAAACTTTTAAACTGGCTTATGATTGTTGGCATTTCATTCTTTTATTACTTTTAAACATGCCATTATTTACCTAAATATATCTGGTTTTATCAGTTTTATTCCTTTTATCTCTGTTTTTCATGTACTTTTGTAAATTTTTTTCATTTGTGTTGTCTGTACAGCGCTTTGGGAAGCTTGCTTGAAAGGCGCTTTATAAAATAAAGTTAATTATTATTATTATTCCCCCATAAATCACTTTTTGGACTCCCTCCATGGGCTTGCTTTTCCCCTATGTTTCCTGTTGGTTGCAATTTTACCATCAGTTTGGTCCAAGAGCAGACTTCGCTGGTTAGCACCCTGATGTGTGCTGTGCACTTTCTCGGCCACGCCCGGTGTTTTGATGCACCCGGCGAGTACCCAGACTTCCTTGTGAATGTTCATCTGTGGATACTTACCAAAGGCTCACAATCACCATCTCCACTGTGGACACTGTGGGAAATACATACCTGAGAGACTCCTGAGTCTCCCCCTCTCTGCTTAATACCATTCTTAATGCCAATCTGTGAGCCAAGAAGTAGAAATATCTATAATGTAGAAACATTACTAAAAAAGAGGACTTGGAGTGCAGACACCTACACATCGATCCAGATTTTCGATCTAAACTTTCGTGCGACAACATGCCTCAATGGAAAACCTTGGGTGCCAACAGAACATCACACATCAAACCGAACGAGTGGTTCCAACAAAATGGAGTTTTTTCCTCAATATCGGATCTGTTTTTAACAAGGAGAACAACCAATGAAAGCTGGCTTTTTCATGACTTGAGTATGAGAAGAGCGATGGTACTCATCTCATATTTTCATAGTGGCTTCGTATAGGAAACACAGAAACAGCGCACCACAAATCACATTTTTGACAAACAGCTCCCTGTGATCAGCCATCAACTGAATAAACTCCTTGACATCCATTACTTTTTCTTTCATGTTTCCCCATATGGTGCAAGTGCATCTGTGGTACCATCAACACCATCTTCAGGAGGAAGCATCATTGCATCAATATTTTCTCGACCTATACAAAGAGCACCCTGCTGAGAAGCCATTCGTGCGAATCTCAGTTTACCTGATTCAGCTCTTTAATTGAGGAAATAACAGAAACAGAATTTTCTATTTAGAGTCTCCTGCTCTTTATGAGCTCTGAGGCCATGAAGTTGGTAAAGATAAAACCATTTAAAAATGGGCAGTATGCCATCTTGTCCTAACACAACTGATGTAAACTGACTCGTGGGAACCACAACTAATAAATATTTACATACATTCAATGCTCTAATCCAGAGGAGAAAACACTACACCAGGGGTTTTACTCCCCTGGAGAAAGAAAACTGTCCAACTCAGCAAAGCATTTACTCTCCCATGTGATGGCTTTGAGTGGGAAAAAGTACAAGCCTATACTGGCATAAGACCCATGGTACAAACACCTGGCCAATCAAGATGTGGCCGCATCACTTTGCATTGAGGTTTGGTATTTCTGCTCAACACGTCTATGTGAAAAAGAACCAATTTTTAAAAATTATTTTTGCTCAGAATTACGTTATTTACACAAAAGGTTTTGGTTATTTTTGAATGTTATCTATACTATGAACAAAGTTCAGTGATCAAAGTTTTTTTTTCTGTGTGGCTCATGATGGCTCAATGTTCTACTAAAAAAAACTAGGCCCATAAATCTGACAAAGCTGACAGACTGCTGTGATCACGTTGTGAGAAAGAAGATTTACGCTGGCAAATTCTCAAAGTAAGTTGTTATTAACAGGCAAAGCTCTGAAATCATGACGGGTGTGCGACGGGCAGTACCCAGGTCAGCTTGGCGTATCAGCCCAATGGCAGTAGGCACTGTCATGTCGTTCATATTTTTTATGGTCTATGGTTTGGTGCCTTAAGTTTTATGGAAATTGCATTTCTGAACACTAACCAGAGAAAATAAACCAAACTTACCAAACCACAAATGTATGCACAGCCTTAAACCAATTAAACTAATTAAAATCTACACTTAGGAATTTATGAATTTGTTTAATAAAAGTTTATTTGGGGGGGAAAAAGGTCAAGAAACATGTTAGAAATAGCTTTAGTCAACAGCATCTGACACACTGCAATAACCATGGCAAACGGCATAACAAATGATTGCACTGTTAAGCTGTGCCCTTTGACCCCAAGTTGTTATCCTGTGTAGTGAGATGGTGGGTATTTGTGGAGAATGTGGAAGGAGTAATCTGTCAAAAAGCCTTTTTCTCTCTTTCCTTTTCCATCACACACAGTTGGTAGCATGAAGAGACAATCAGGGGGCAGCAGATGTCGGTGAGACCGCCTTTGTTTCCTTTCTCTCTAAACCGGACCACCTCATTGCAGTAGTCCATTGTCATTAATTTGCTGTTGGGGGATGTTCATACTCCTCCTCTTCTGTCGCCCTGCATCATTAACTAAAACACTGTAAAAGTGCACTGCTCTCTCTCTCTCTCTTTCTCTCTCTCTCCCTCTCTCTTTCTCATCCATCTGTGTCCTTTACATTTTTTGCCAATGTTGAAAATGTAATATTTTTAAAAGAAAACTAAAGTTTGGGCACAAAATTTGAGGTTGTCTTGTAAAAGTGCAGTTTAAAAGTTCTTAATGTAATAAAAAACAGGCCCCCATGACTAAATTTGTTGCTATGGCAAAAACTCGGTTTGCTATGAGGGTCAGAATGTCACTATGATTTCCTAAGCTGAGATAGAGATATGTAAAATTGGTTGCTAGGGTAAACAGTTTGGTTGCTAGGGAGTTTTAAGTTATTTAAAGTTATTATTGTGATTAAAATGACCCCATTTCTCTGTGTTGATTCATCTTGAACACATTTTTGATGCCTTTCCCATTTATTTTCAATGGCCATTATAAATCAAGGTAAATATTTAACCAAGACAAACACCAATAAACCAAGAAATGAATTAAAATGTGTTGAAAGGTTAACCATAGTCTTCCGTATGGAAGTGAACAGGCCTTTTTTCCATTTAGTTCCATTTAATTTTCCGTCACCAGACACAGATTTGAACGACAGTCACAGCTCAAGGATAATGTAAATAAAAACAGGTAATTTTAACATCATTAAGCATGAAAATATAAATAACGAAACATTCTGAGTTTCAAATATCAAATGATTTGGTAATAAGCGACTGCAGTTGTCCAGCTGACATTAACATTTTTGCTTAGAGCAAATTTTAAAAAGTACAAAAAAACCACATATTTAATTAACCAAATATATTTTAATAAATAATTTTGATGATAATAAAATGAAAGCAAAGGGCTTTTAACAACATTAAATAAAGTACACAACAGGAGGAAGCGTGTGTCTTTGGGAGGAGGCTGCTGAGGTCAGGGGTTAATTCCAGGGTCTATACTCAGAGCTGATGCTTGTCATTCCAGGGAGAGGGAAACCATCCGCCAAAGCTTTCTGTGTATGTGAGGAGTCTCTGGGGGTGAGGAGCGGGCTCTCTTCTGCAGGCAGGTGTACAGTGGCATCCAAAAGTGGTCGTTCTGAGGAGAGAGAGGAATCTCTGTAAGTTTGCATGAATCCATGAACCTCCTTGTGGAATACAACACACTTTTTGACTGTTAATATAACTTTTTTAATCGCAATGTAGCTAATTTATCTCTTCTTTTTTTAACTACACCCTTGACTTGATAAAAAGAGAAAAAATAAACAACTCTATAGTATATTTTCACGATATGAAAAGGTTAAAGTGTTTTGAGTAGGAATCAAATAAACACAAAGGGTATTTTTGTAATCGTTCACACACACACTGTGGTTGCATTAATTATTTTCTCATTAGGTATAGATAGTTTAACTGTTTTAAATCCTAAACGCTTCAGTATTTTCCTGCTTGACTATTCTTCCAGTTTTTGTGTTCAGAGCAGCCTGACATTTGACATTACCTTGAACATTTAAACTGCTAACTCTACGTGTTTCTGTAAACATGTTTTTCTCATCTATTAATTTGATTTGTCAATGTCTGGGATCAGCCCATCCTGTATTTAAGACGGACTGCCAAGCCCAAAGGGTAAGCAACCAACGCAATAGCTTTGGGTTCGATCTGCTTTCTAAAATCGTTGCATGCATCTTGAATAAATACTTTGTAATTTTGTCAATGCATTATTTGACTCCTTGATATTTTTGCCTCATTTTGCACCACAACACTTGGATGAAGATCAGATCACATTTTATGACCAGTTTATTTAGAAACAATGAATTTTCACAGTATTTCCAAACATTATTATTTTTTCAAAGCACTCAAAAAGTCAAAGACAACACAAGTCAACAAATCAGTTGACAGTTTTTAAATGGAGGTATTTGTTATTAAGGGAAAACTACATAGCTCTTTGTGAAAGGTGTTTGCCTCCTAAACGTAAGAACCGGTTGGTTCACTCTTAGCATCCACAACTGCAATCAAACATTTAAATAACTTGCAATGAGTCTGTGGAGGAATTTTAACCACTCCTGTACTTCAGCCACTTTGGAGGGTTTTCGAGCATGAAGGTCATACCACAGCATCTAAGTAGGATTCAGGTCAGGACTTTGACTAGACCACTCCATTTTGTTTTTCTTCAGCCATTCAGAAGTGACTTGCTGATGTGCTTTGAATCATTGTCTTGCTGCAGAACCTAAGTTGCTTCAGCTTGAGGTCACGAAGGCCACTCCTGGGAAGGTTCTCCACTGTTCTCCACTCCCGTACTGTGGTTCCCTGCAGTCCCAAAGCTTTAGAAATGGCTTTGTAATCTGAATTATTTTTTTTCTCATTTGTTTTTGAATCACATCTCGGAATGATGTCTAGACTTCTATGAACTTTTGGTCTACTTTACTCAATAGAGGGCTCAATAGAAGTAATTTTTCGATAGTAAATTGGTGTAGAGGTAACCAGATTAAACACTTTTTTACACAGAGCTATGTAGTTTCTGTTTTCCCTACAGTAATAATAAAAACTGTGCTTTAAAAACCTTCCTTGTCTTTGACAGTTATTTACATTCGTTTGATGATTTGAACCATTAAAATGTCAAACATGCTAAAAAAGAACAAATCGACTGTACAGGTGTTTAAAGGGAAACTAATTAAGCTTTTCAGCATAATATTTAAATGTGAAACTTTCAAAGTTAATTTGAAATGTTCTGGTTTGCTGACAGCTTACTTTTATGGATCTTTATGTGATACTTGAGTTCCTGCGCCTCTTGGAAAGTGGCCCCGCACACGTTGCAGGGGAAGGGCTTGTCTTTGGCATGCGTCCGACGCACATGGCTGTCGTGGGCTGCATGAGAGGCGAAGGCTTTCCCGCAGTGTTTACACTTGAATGGCCGCTCACCGGAGTGCTGGCGGATGTGCGTGCGGAGGATGCTGGATGCTGTAAATGCCTGTCACATTCAAAAACAGATTCAACATTATCATACACGAGGATCACAGCACGAACACACTGAATCAGGAGCACAATATATACACTGACCACATATACTGGTGGCTGTCAAGGTGCCCACGGGAGAAATGTTTATTTCACACAGTGATTTACAAAAAAATTGTAAAAAAAGACCCCTCCATGAAAAATCACAGGGTGACCACTGCAGATATTGACCCTTATAAGTCTGGCGGCTTCTGTAAGCCTTTTATCTAATTTGCTCTAATAAATAATTTTTTTGTACTTTGCATTTTTAGTACAACCCCACCTTCCCTTTTTTAAAAGATATTTTCATATTATATTACACAATAATTCCACAACAATCCTGAAATTGTACAAAAAAAAATCAATTCTGACTATTAAATTTTGTATTTTGTTTACTGCAAAAATCTTTTATAACAAAAAGCAAAAGTGTTGAGACAACAGAAATGACCCCAGAAACAAAGACAAGGGGAAAACATTGAGAAAATTGACAATGTGAATTCATTCGTTTTCCAACCGGCTTTTTAAATTTTTTTATTGGAGGGGTGGGGGTCTCCCGGTGCCCATCTCCAGTGCACACCGGGCGAGAGGCAGGGGTACACCCTGGACAAGTCGCCAGTCCATCGCAGGGCGATGAAACAATGTGGAATCCAGACGATACAACGGTAACACTTTAGTCTGAGTACTTCAGACTGTGCTTAAAGAACATGTTTGAAAAGTGGAACATTGTGTAAGGGACCAAGACCTACAAAAATATCTTGTAAAATTGACTACAGTTAGAGGTTTCGTACTTTAATCAGATTGTATCTTTAATCAGATATTTAGACTGATTAACACATTCAAGTCTGCGGGATGAAACTTTGAGATTGTTTGATTCATTCATTTGAACAATTCTTGTTTGAAAAACCTTTATGATCTCATAAAATATTATTTTGTGGTATAGGTTTCCACCAACAGTGAAACTTTTGTCTTGTTTGGGTTTATAAATGGAGCACAGCCCTCGCACACAATACACTGGAGCTGCATCTGTCATTAAAAAGCATCTAAGGGTCTTCTTGGAGTGGCCCTCTAGTATAGCTCCATGAAAAGAGCAAACTATCCGAACAAGACTCACCTTGTTACAGTACACACACTTGTAGGGGCGCTCTCCCGAGTGCACACGCATGTGTTTGTTCAGGCTGGAGGACTGCGAGAAGCTCTTGCCGCAAACAGAGCACTGCGGGGGAAACGAGTCAGCATTCAGCACACTATTGATGTGATAAAAAGCTTTCCTCAAACATTTCTGCTTCTGGATCGTTCCTTTTAAAGGATGCCTGTTGTGTATCTCATTAGCATGTTTAAACTAGAGATAACGAACAAGCTTTTCCAATGACAAACAGGCATAACAAAGTATCTTGAGCCTACAAAACAAACATGTTGTATGTTATTCAGGTTTTTACAGATCCCTTTATTTAAACTTCAAGACTGTGCTTTGTAACACCGGCAGAGGCAGATGTGTTGCCAGATATTTACAGCATTTTGCAGCATTAGGACTCAAAATAATGATTACAAATAGTCTATCATTTCGAAGCACAAAAGAAAACAATATTATCAACAATATCCTGTTAGTAGAGAATACTCAAGCAGTGCTCAACTCACTTTGCCACTTTAAATGTCAACAACTTCTCAAAACTTTTTTTCTGGAAACTGATTCTTTGACGAACATTCGTTTTCAAACTAACAGTACACTAAAATGTTTGATGGCGTATTTTCCACTTTCTTCTTTCCTTGAAGATTTGATAAGAAAAAACTACATTTGGTTTAAAGATGAAGTTTAAGCAATGCACATTTTTGTTCCAAAATTGTAATCAAAATATTTGTGTAAACCAGTTGCATCAATACATTTGAGCTGACCTACTCTAGATTTTAAATAAACAGTTCATAAAATTAGAACTTTGTAAATTAACTTTTTTGCGTATTGTATGTGAAACCTAACAATTTTTGAGTGCTATAAATGTTTCGAATTTACTATGGCAGGTGAAAGCTTTTTTTTACACATTTTCTGTGTCCAAATAAATATATGAACACTTGTGTTTTTTTTCAGTAGTAGATCTTCAAACTGATTCACTTCTAAACAATTTCCTGTATGGCTAAAAACCTCAGATCACAGCAGATCACAGCTTCATGCTCTGACTTCTCAAAGTTTTACATTTTGACATAAAATTCCTGTCTCTTTCTTAAAAACTCCAGAGACATTTTAAGAGATAACGGTTGTCGATTAACTCAGAAAACACTGAAAATGGTTAGCTTTGTTGCTTAAACTCTGAAAAAAAGATAAATCATGTGACTGATGGTTGTCTAATCAAAGTGAAGACAGATGTATTTGTATACTGCTTTCATGCAGATGCTTCAAAGCAGCTTCACAGGAGGAAGAGCCTAATGTAGATTAGTTATAGTATGAGATCTAGTTTTGTAAGAAACTTTAAAAAAGACAAAAAAAAGTTTAAGACTATCAAACTGCAACTCAAAAAAAAGGTTATCAGTTGATTGTTTGCAGGTTTGAAGGTGATATAAAGCACTTATTCGCTTTGAAGAATCCTTTAAGCTCTTTTTCGTTGGTTCTTTGTGGTTCTTGTGGTACTGTTATAGCACTTTGTTAGCACAAAGAAACTGTTATAGCCTTGTGGTACTTTTGCTCCTAAAGTAGTTCTTTGTTGTTTTTAATGTGCTATATACAGATGCTGGTTATATATATGGTCAAAAGCCAAAGTTTATTTATTTCATATGTTTGATGGTTGCTCAATAGCACCTTTGAAGATAAGTGTTAAATGGCACCAAAAAAAGTCCTGATTATCCTGAGATTATCCATAATTTTAAACAATTTAAACAAAATTTACTTGATTTGTTTTGTATTACATGATCAGAATGTGTAAAACGTTATTTTAAACAAAATTAACATTATAAACATGATAAAGTATGTTAGTTTTGGATATTTTCACCATTACTTTCCAATCTACACAAAAAAATCTGATCATTTTTTCACCGGTTTTTTTTTACTTTTTACATTGACTAAAAAGAAAAGACAGAGGGGGTTTGCAAGTATACTGAAGACATAGTTTACACTTTTTTTCATGTGATCCACCAGCAAAATGTTATATCCGAATAAAAGAGCACTGGTTTCTTCCTAATTTATCAAGCAAAATTACATCACAATTATAAATATAATTCGATCACGGACATTTAAAGCAGATCGAATAAAAAAAATGTTGAGTGGCAGAAAACAGAACTCATTTACATCTCAGTCACGTATGTGAACACACCAAAAATGGACTTTGGAGTTCATGGAATTGAACATTTTATTTCATTATGATTAACTACAACTATAACAGTTTATTTGTGCGACTGTCTCGTGTTTAAAGTCGTTCGGGTTTGAGTTTGTGAGATCTAAAGATCGCTGTTCTTTCAGCACCACCATCGCAAAAAACAGATTTTTACCTTGTGCGGTCTGTGCTTCTCGTGGACGTGAAGGATGTGGATTCGCAGCCGGTCTCTCTTCTCGAAAGACCTGTTGCAGAGGTGACAGGGGAATTTCCGATCCCCCTGATCGACGCAGCGCGTGTATTTCAGGTGCTTGTCTCGGTAGTACTTATACGCGAACACTTTTCCACAGCGATCACACTTGAAGCCATCTCCAGAATCTGAGCAGAAAGGGAGACCTTCACAAACACACATCCATGAACGAAGAGACTGCTCCGCTAGCTTTGCGCATGCACCCACCTTCAGCCGGGAGCGGTTCACTGTCGTCGATAAACTCTTTGAGGGTGAGAGGAATCCCCAGAAACTGCACGTAGCAGTCTCCATACCAAACCAGCAGCTCTTGCCCGGCTCGGATCTCCTTACAAGCCTCGTAATAAATCTGGCCGTCGCATTGCACCGCGATCAGGTTCTGCTCTTCAGGAAAGCGCGCGCACTTTACCAGGGACATCCAGTTACCCGGCGCGCCCCTGCCGTCCACGAAGTGACTCAGGCGGCCGTTCTCAAAGATCTGTCCGGGGGAAAAGGACTTTTTTTTATAGATATAACATACAATCTTAAAAGTAACAAACACCTTCCTTTACGTTTTACGATTTGTAGACATTTGGGTGTCCAAAAAAAGTACCAACTCGATTTTTTAATTGAAAAGTATGGTAAAAATTATTTAATAAAAAATGTAAAAATAAAATAAAAATACATTGTTTATCATTAAAAAACATGCATGATTGATTGCAGCTGAATTTGACATATAATTAAGAGCATGATTATGATAATGATGTTTTTCATCTATCAAATTATTGAAGTAAATGTAGTGAGATTTATTACACTTTTAAAAAAATTTTTTTGCAAAACTTTCAAAATATAGAAGCGGTACAAACTCTCGTTTTGTCACGCTCTGTTTTTTTTTCTTACTTTATATAAATATAAGTCATACGTATGAGTGATAACCTGCTCACGAGAGTCTTTCCTCTGAATTATATAATTTTACTCGTCACGAGTGTTGGTATTGCTTAGTGCGCATGCGCAGACCACAAAATCTATATTTCTTCATACTTCATTACCTGGTGCTCCTATTTGTGGAATTGACGTGTTTTGAAAGTTCAATACATTGTTATAAAAACTATTTTTCAGACGGCACCTATTATATTTGAAAAGGTTAAATAATGGTGTTTTATTTTAGGTCTAGTATTCACGTTCAGAATCTCACCATAAAATTACGACCGCGGGTTTGCTGTTAAATACAATAATCAAGTCATATATTCTGTAATATTCAGTTATGAAGCTGTCTTGTTAAAAATAAAAATAAGAAAATCAGCTAAAGTACTTTATCGTATACAATCTGATTGTGGAACTGCACTCCCAGAAAACAACAACAACAACAACAATACTTATAATAAAGTCGTTTATTTATAATGATTTCATCCTGTTGTGCTTCTGATGGAATCAAGTAAACGATATAATTGAACATCATAGTAAAGCCTTTCTAACATTTTGTTGGTTCCGAAGCAGCAAAAGCAAAGTCTTTACCTCATAACGATCAAAAAGTTTGAGGTAAACTTGATTAACTTTGTTTAATCAGACATTATTACATTTCGGAATTTAATCTAACGTTGTGTATTTTTGAATAAATGATAAAAAATATGGTTTACCGTAAAAAAATGATAATGTCTGGGCTGAATGTTGATTTGTTATCTTTATTTTATTTCAGTCTTGTTGTTTACCTCCCACATGAGCGTGTTGTCGTCATAGGTTTTGATCTCGCTGGTGTTCACCAGTTTGCCCTGAAATGGTCCAAACCTGGCGCCTTTAGAAACTGTGCATTTCTCAGCAAAAACCCCATAATGAGAAAGACTCCCACAGTCCGTTTGAAGAATCATTAAGCCTGAAATTCAAAAACACTTGTTACAAATTGAAACTGAAAAATCAGTAGAAAAATAATGACAGAAAACTCACCTTCAGGGAGTTCAAACCCTTCAGCATCAGTCGGGTGCAGGTGGCGGTCTGCTATAAACACAATTAAAGAAATTATGTAATCTAAGACTTAAAAAAATCGAAATTAAATTTAAGAAGAAAAAACAACCATTCACTTAATTTATGCGTTGCTAAGAAATGGAATACAACCGGAGATCACGTTACCTGCTCCGGAAGGAAACGATAGTCCAGAGATGGCGTGCCCACAACGAGCTCCTTGTTTTGATGAGTATCCATACAGCACGGTAAAGAGGTCCTCCTCTGTGAAGCTGTAGGTCCGAGTGCCTTCGGCCTGCATGCACACGAAACTGCCCTTCTCCGGAGAGGAAGAGGCCGATAAGGACTTGCCGCTAGCTGGACTACCGAACTCGGACGGACAGCCGCTGCTTCGCTCCTCGTGTCTGCCGCTGTACACGGTTTGAGGAGGCTGCACATGCTGGAAATACGGAGTGCTGGACACATTGAGGATCTGTTCGTGGAACACCGTGCTGTTGTGGCTGAAGAAACCGGGCGTCCCGGTGAAGTTGAAGGGAAGGAGCGTCTGCGCCTCGCTCACCATGCGACCCAGAGACTTGAGCGGGTGGAAGAGGCTGTGTGGAAAACGTGCGCTCGGGAGAGACGCGCAGACCGGCGGCAAACGAGACAGAGACACCGACATCTCCAGCGGTCAGCGAGCCAGCCCTTTATGAAGACCGAGAACAATCACAATTTCACTGCTGGAAATGACAAGTAACACTGAAGAGGAAGTATAATAAACAGATAAAATCCAGCTTTAAACTGAAAGTTTTACGGCAAACATTTTCTGACGTCCCAAAAAGTTCGTGTGTCGTCGATTTGGTTTAACCACTAAGTTGTAATACTTCAAGAAAAAAAAAATTAAAATTTCCGGCCGTAAATTGGATGTTATCCCTCACTATAGGCGAGGGACAGATAATTTTTATCATTAATGTTGATAGAGAAACACAACAAGGCACAAACAATTAACGGACAAAATTTTAGTTCACAGATTTAGAAAAGCAAAATATACTAATAATTAGATGATTAAATAACTCTCTATATATACGCCACAATTTGCGATTTTTATGTTCGCATATAATAATACATTTTAAAAAATTTCTTTGTTAAAAAAAGTGGTTTTAACATAATTTAGATTGTAATATTTTCTTCATTCAGTACCAAATTGTATCTTACAACCCGTTGAAATTACAGAACTAAACTGTAACTTTAACCAAAATAGATTGTAAATGTCAGGGCTGTGGAGAAAAGAAAATAACCGGTATCGAACTTAACAATTACATATAATTTAACCATATGTATATAACTTATAACCCACTAAAATAAAAAAAAATCTTTTTTTTTATTTGATTACGTTTTTGGAATGGCAGCGATTCTTTAAAAATCAGGCGAAACAAACGATACATCGATGCAAAATTACTCAAGAAAGCAAATTTCGCCATCTAAACTGAGAACAAAGTTGTAAAACGTAGAAATACGTATGTTTTTAATCCCTCATTTTCAATATTTAATCAAACATTTACTCACATATTGTGTCGCGGATAGAAAGTACATTTCAAGTGACTCAAATGACACACCTTTTAGTTCGCATGAACAAATTCTGATTCTGTTAAACCAAATATGAAATGATTCACTAATTCGGGTGATTTTTCAATGGGAAAGCCCTTGCTCGAACTCGTGGTTTGCGTAGAATTCAGAAAGCGCAGACATTTTTAATCACTAATCAAGTAAAATCACTTTCAAACGAATATTTATTTACAAACCAATTCATTCAGTCAACAGTGACATTTATACATTTATTGATCTTTTTGTCATCTACGATATATTTGGAATAGTTCTTATCTAACCAATTTCTGGCCAGACATTGAAAAAACGCTCCTTGATTTCTTTTTTGTTAACATTTTAATGCAACAACAAACCTCTATTCAGCCTGTCGTTCTGAAAGAAATACATGCATACATGAAATACACATATATTGAAAGCAGATAAGTGTTATTGTTCAATTTGGCTACTTCCCTTGGTAAAACAGTGCATTGTTGAATTTTTAACACCTCGCTCAAAATAAATGTAGAGCCTTTAACTTCTCTTTAACCCTTAAATAGTGATTAGGTGTGAACTGTCACATTTAGAACGTTCACTGTGTTCAAAACTACTTGTCTATGTTGAAGACGTCGTTTGCTCAGAGACACGAAACGAAAATAAACTTGAAAGTGCCTCTAAAACACACGTTGAAATCTTTATTTTTAATCACACACATGCAGGCCCACGCGGTATGCAAAATAAAACAAATTCATGAGTTTGTAAACCATAACGGATGCAAATAAATATATATATTTATTCACAGTTTAGCGCGTTGCTTCTTTAAATTGAACGAAGCTGTTGTAAAACCTTAACTTTGAATGAGTTCCTCGCTGGTTCGATTCAGAATAAGCGCGTGCCAAACACTACCCCGATAATGAGGGTCACGACACCACAGTTTAAGAACAGAGGGTCAGCAAGAAAGGTCAGCGTTAATGAAGCCTTTCCAGGTCTTTTAAACAGCATTAAACGTGTCATGCTCCGTAGACCCCCGACCTCATCTGTTTATTTCTCCACAAGGGATTGAATCCTTCAAGTTCACCCAAACACTAACAGGATCTGCAAACGCTGACAAAAAACTGACCAAGGTCCTTACCTTGCAGTGCACTTTCCTGTCCTGAGGTGCTCTTCTCCTGTGTTTGGGGTTTCTCTTTGCCTGCAGAGGTCCTGTAAGAGAGGTCTCTGTGTTGTGTGTGAAGCCTGACTCAGGTCTGAAGACATATGGCGGAGTGAAGGAAAGCCTTTCTCATATCTCTGCTGTCATTGGTCACTCACCCCAGGCCTTATCCTGGGGGAATTTCTCTCTCTCTCTCCCCTCTCTCTCCCTCTCTCTCTCTAAAGTGTTAACCAGTGCAGGCCATTCTTCACAGGTCGACTCTCCTGGATAGTGAAAGAGAGACTTCCATTCTGCGCAGGGAAAACTGCTTTCACTTCTGATCATGTTCAAAGCTGTTCATTTTGACAATAAATATTTTTCCACGCCGATAAATCTTATACTGGTTCAGTTTTGTACTTTCAGAAAACCAACTTTATTGCTCAAAATATTTGAGATTATCTATCAGTGGTCTCTGGTTGGGGGTGGGGGCTACACTACTCCCTTAAAATCGTTCAGTCATGCTTCACTGGTTCTTTACAGATTTGAAGGCGCTATAGCACTTTATACTTTAACCACTTAAGCTTTATTAGTTCTTTACCGGTTCTTCACTGGTTCTTTACAGATTTGAAGGCGCTATAGCACTTTATACTTTAACCACTTAAGCTTTATTAGTTCTTTACCGGTTCTTCACTGGTTCTTTACAGATTTGAAGGCGCTATAGCACTTTATACTTTAACCACTTAAGCTTTATTAGTTCTTTACCGGTTCTTCACTGGTTCTTTACAGATTTGAAGGTGCTACAACACTTTATCGTTTAACCACTTCAGCTTTTTTGGTTCTTTACCAGTTCTGCACTGGTTCTTTGCAGATTTGAAGGTGCTGTAGCACTTTATCGTTTAACCACTTCAGCTTTTTTGGTTCTTTACCAGTTCTGCACTGGTTCTTTACAGATTTGAAGGTGCTGTAGCACTTTATCGTTTAACCACTTCAGCTTTTTTGGTTCTTTACCAGTTCTGCACTGGTTCTTTACAGATTTGAAGGTGCTGTAGCACTTTATCGTTTAACCACTTCAGCTTTTTTGGTTCTTTACCGGTTCTTCACTGGTTCTTTAAAGATTTCAAGGCGCTATAGCACTTTATACTTTAACCACTTAAGCTTTATTAGTTCTTACCGGTTCTTCACTGGTTCTTTACAGATTTGAAGGCGCTATAGCACTTTATACTTTAACCACTTAAGCTTTATTAGTTCTTTACCGGTTCTTCACTGGTTCTTTACAGATTTGAAGGCGCTATAGCACTTTATACTTTAACCACTTAAGCTTTTTTAGTTCTTTACCGGTTCTTCACTGGTTCTTTACAGATTTGAAGGTGCTACAACACTTTATCGTTTAACCACTTCAGCTTTTTTGGTTCTTTACCAGTTCTGCACTGGTTCTTTGCAGATTTGAAGGTGCTGTAGCACTTTATCGTTTAACCACTTCAGCTTTTTTGGTTCTTTACCAGTTCTGCACTGGTTCTTTACAGATTTGAAGGTGCTGTAGCACTTTATCGTTTAACCACTTCAGCTTTTTTGGTTCTTTACCGGTTCTTCACTGGTTCTTTATAGATTTGAAGGCGCTATAGCACTTAATACTTTAACCACTTAAGCTTTATTAGTTCTTACCGGTTCTTCACTGGTTCTTTACAGATTTGAAGGCGCTATAGCACTTTATACTTTAACCACTTAAGCTTTATTAGTTCTTTACCGGTTCTTCACTGGTTCTTTACAGATTTGAAGGCGCTATAGCACTTTATACTTTAACCACTTAAGCTTTATTAGTTCTTTACCGGTTCTTCACTGGTTCTTTACAGATTT
>SRMA01027310.1:67678-106230 GCA_007224835.1 Danionella cerebrum | reverse complement strand
CTTTACCTGTTCTTCACTGGTTCTTTGTAGATTTGAAGGTGCTACAACACTTTATCGTTTAACCACTTCAGCTTTTTTGGTTCTTTACCGGTTCTTCACTGGTTCTTTGCAGATTTGAAGGTGCTACAACACTTTATCGTTTAACCACTTCAGCTTTTTTGGTTCTTTACCGGTTCTTCACTGGTTCTTTGCAGATTTGAAGGTGCTACAGCACTTTATCGTTTAACCACTTAAGCTTTTTTTTAGTTCTTTACCTGTTCTTCACTGGTTCTTTACAGATTTCAAGGTGCTATAGCACTTTATACTTTAACCACTTAAGGTTTTTTAGTTCTTTACTGGTTCTTCACTGGTTCTTTACAGATTTGAAGGCGCTATAGCACTTTATCGTTTAACCACTTCAGCTTTTTTGGTTCTTTACCGGTTCTTCACTGGTTCTTTACAGATTTGAAGGTGCTACAGCACTTTATCGTTTAACCACTTAAGCTTTTTTTTAGTTCTTTACCTGTTCTTCACTGGTTCTTTGCAGATTTGAAGGTGCTACAACACTTTATCGTTTAACCACTTCAGCTTTTTTGGTTCTTTACCGGTTCTTCACTGGTTCTTTGCAGATTTGAAGGTGCTACAACACTTTATCGTTTAACCACTTCAGCTTTTTTGGTTCTTTACAGGTTCTTCACTGGTTCTTTGCAGATTTGAAGGTGCTACAGCACTTTATCGTTTAACCACTTAAGCTTTTTTTTAGTTCTTTACCTGTTCTTCACTGGTTCTTTACAGATTTCAAGGTGCTATAGCACTTTATACTTTAACCACTTAAGGTTTTTTAGTTCTTTACTGGTTCTTCACTGGTTCTTTACAGATTTGAAGGCGCTATAGCACTTTATCGTTTAACCACTTCAGCTTTTTTGGTTCTTTACCGGTTCTTCACTGGTTCTTTACAGATTTCAAGGTGCTATAGCACTTTATAGTTTAACCACTTAAGCTTTTTTGGTTCTTTACCGGTTCTTCACTGGTTCTTTGCAGATTTGAAGGTGCTACAACACTTTATCGTTTAACCACTTCAGCTTTTTTGGTTCTTTACCAGTTCTTCACTGGTTCTTTACAGATTTCAAGGTGCTGTAGCACTTTATCATTTAACCACTTCAGCTTTTTTGGTTCTTTACCGGTTCTTCACTGGTTCTTTACAGATTTGAAGGTGCTACAACACTTTATCGTTTAACCACTTCAGCTTTTTCGGTTCTTTACCGGTTCTTCACTGGTTCTTCACTGGTTCTTTACAGATTTCAAGGTGCTATAGCACTTAATAGTTTAACCACTTAAGCTTTTTTGGTTCTTTACCGGTTCTTCACTGGTTCTTTACAGATTTGAAGGTGCTACAACACTTTATCGTTTAACCACTTCAGCTTTTTTAGTTCTTTACCGGTTCGCAAATTTGAAGGTGCTACAGCACTTTATCGTTTAACCACATCAGCTTTTTTAGTTCTTTACCGGTTCTTCACTGGTTCTTTGGAGATTTGAAGGTGCTATATTCAAAATGTCTGAATATGTTACTTCTAAGTTTTATTTTTAATACATGAAAAACCCTTTAACACATGTCATTATTTTGTAGTGACTGTGAAAAGTCAAACACTCCAAATGTTGGCTTTAAAAAATTAACTAATTGTTATTTACTTGATTTTAATCTGTATTAGAAATGAAGTGTCAGTACTTTACTTAAAATACTTTATTATATTCTTTGTAACAGTTTAATTAAAATGAATGTAACTTATTTTACAAGTATGTTGTTATTTGGAGTTTTTGTGTTTAATGTTTTTTAACGTAATTGAGACATTACCATTCTTGCATGTCATCATGATTGTTCTCTAATTGTTGTGGTTGCAAGTGCTACAACCACTTAGGGCTGTAGTTTTGCTTCAGTACAGCTAATATATTAACACAGGTCAATAATTTACCAGGTGTTGTATTAAAGTTATACTAACCATGAAATGTTAGATTATCTTCTGAGAAGAATCAAGGAATGATTGATTCATGTCTTGGTTATAACCAAGTTCTGTTCTGGTTAGCTTTACAAACTACACTGAATATATAAACTTTAGTTGTATTCACTTCTCATCGCAATATGATTTTGAGGATAGTAAAGAGGAATACTGTGAATGCTGATTATTTAGTGGATTGGAGAGCTTACCAGGAAATGCAGGTTGTACCACAACAAACCTAAGTACAACAATTAATCCTGTCATGTCTTATACGTTTTATTGGCTGTAACAGGCAATAGTGTTGCACGAAATCTGGCATGAGATGCACTTTTATGTAAAGCCTAGTTTCAAACTTTAACCAAACAAATTATGCACATATTTTTTCTTCCTAAAACGCCAATAGCTCCATTGTGTGACAAATATGATGCTTGGAAACAAGATTTCCAAGTGTAGGTTTATTTACATGTTTGCTTCACTCAACGAAACACGTTTTGAATTTAACACATACAAACATTGAGAGCTGTTGAGATATATCTGAAACAAAATATTAAAATAAAATTATAATCTGATATCTGAGTAAAAAAAAAAAAAAAGAATATCTGTCTGAGAATCTGGGCTTAGTCTTCCCTCATTCGACACAAATAAACTCAATGCATGGGTTCTTCTGAAGCGCATGCAGAGAAAGAAAGAAGTGGGAAAGTGTTATTTGGCACTGAATGCTACACAAAATGTACAGATAAATATGGATAGCCAATCACTAAGCCTTATGGAGCTTCACATATTACAGTTTCCACTACGAATTTGGTGGATATTCAGTGACAGTTCTGCGCATCACGCTTGGTGATACCTTTAGGACACAGACAGATAATTTCTCATGACTAAATAAAGTTGTTCTTATATCTACCAACATGATATATAAAAATACTTCAGTAAAGTCAAATATTTAATGGAACTTCTGAGAGAAAAGTGTTGGACTGTTCTAAAGTGGCCTTCCATGAGCCCAGATCTGAATCCCATTGAACATCTGTGGAAGGAGCTGAAACATGCCATTTGGCGAAGACACCCATCAAAAGGTTTCACATGTGCCGCCAATCACTCACACAAGTTGAGTTCCGGAAAGTCGAGAGGCAGGCAAGGGTCAATACTCAAAAAACAGTCCAACAGGCAAACAAGGCAATGTCCAAAATCCAAAAGAATAATCTGATAATCCAGGCAAAACAGGTCAAAACTCACAGGCAGGTAAATCATGGAACAAACGCTTGGCATGCAACAAAGGTTGGCAATACTACTTTCCTTAAGTACCCTCCCTACAGGAAATGACGTCACAGGGGTTAGAGCTCCGGGGAGGGATCCCTCTAGTGGCGTGGCGCTACAGAAACAAACAAGCAGCACAGCGAAAATGAGACGACTGAGCCATAAAAAGATAATTTCATTTTCGTGACAACTGTGGTGGCGGTGACCAAGCGGCACAATGTGGAGAGACATTTCACGACGTGCCACATAAGCTACCAACAATCCACAGAGCAGCGCACTGAATGCTGAGTTCAACATACTAGTAAACCGCACACAATGCCAGGCTTCCCAATAACTGAAAGAGACTCCAGATTTGGTGTCGAGTTCATGTTTAGTTGCGTTTGTAAAATGTTAAAATTTTTTTATCTTAGCTCACTTTTTGTATTTATATGATTATTGGGATTTCCTTGGACTGGGGTAGAAGAGATCATTTTGAAGTGTTTTGAACATGTATATGTTTTTTCAAGAACAGAGTTTCAGAAACCAAAGTCAAAGACCGGGTTTTGACTCTGGGTTTGATGTGAACATGACTTGAGGACTCACCGGGATTCTCTTGAGCTGACGCTTGGACCTGATGCCTGGGTTTTTCTCTCTCCACTCCTGAAGCTCCATCTGTTGTGCGCTGTCTCCAGCTGTAGCAAACCTAGACATCTGGAAAAGACCCTGGGGTGCGGCATTGATGTCAAGCCCTAAATTAGGCTCTTGTGGCACTGCTTTATCAGACTGGGGTTGTTTCTGTTCTCTGGGCAGCTAAAGATGTTCAATGGGGTTCGTCTAGCACATAGAAGGGATGGGCAGGGACCTGTTTTTCTTTTGGGAACCTGCAGTAGACCGGGATTTTGTGAGGAAGCTCTTCTGCCCCTCCCTCCAGTTATTGCTGAGCTCAGAAGGCACAGGGATTTTCTGGGGAGGCTCTGCTTCTACCTTTCTAGTGGGTTTCTGTGGCCTTGGCTGAGAAGACATAGATTTTCTTGCTGGTGCAGGGTAAGATGGGGGCACTCTCAGAGCTGCAGCTGCAGGATGTAGCTCTCAAGGAGGTGTCTGTGTAGACATAGGTACTTTAGCTGGCAATGCAGACTTGGCCTCTCTTTAGAAAAGCTCAGTGTACCACGGTTCTTCCTGCTTCCTCACGCTCCCAACAATGAAGCAAAAATGTTTGTGGAATTCAATAGATGCCAATAAGTTCAGACCTCTGGTTTGTGCAGAATAATGCAGAGTGATGATAAAAAACAAACAAACAAACAAACAAACAAACAAAAAAAAATCCTCACAGGGACTTTTGGAAGGAACGTGTGCTGTTTTTCCCTGTTTTTGGTTTTCCCTGTTTAGGATCATAGGATTCCACGGTCCATTTTACCTGCATGACATGTTTTTGGAGAAAAAGTTGAAAGCAATGTTCAAACCAGTGGTGCGCCAGTGAAAGTGCTCACTGCAGAATTCCTCTTGAGGAAGTACAAAAGTATTTGCTTTAAAATCTGCTTCAGTATCCAAAGTACCATTATTTATTATGACTATAAAATACCGTATTCACTTTTGTCAACCCGCTCATGTCAGATTACCGTTACAGAAACTAGTTTTGGGGAGTTTCTTCCATCATTTAACAAGGCACGGGCGCTGTCAGAAAATACTGAACTGCATTCATGCCAAGTAGATACAACCAAGCGGCAGCCAAAACAATTCCAAATGGATCGCGCTGTACCCCAATTGGTGGCTCGCGCATGCTTCATGCTTTAAATAAAAAGGAACGACTGAGACTGAAACAACTACATGTTATATTTTGATCTTCATAAACTTGATAATTATGTGAAATAAAACTTATTTACAGAATTTCTGATTAAAGTATCAATTAATGTATTGTTAAAAAAACTTTCCTAATTTACTGTAAATCATGATTTAACTGTCAAAGAGTGTATCTGAAAGCCAAACATTCTCAGTCCTTCCTCTTTTTGTGGATTTTTCTTCATAGGATTTCTTAAACAGCTTACCCAAGCTGCTGAATACTCTGGAAATAAATCTGAGGTCAACACTGGTGTAATATGATCATACTTTCTGTTCTAGTAATGACTAGCATCTGCGTTCTGAGCTAACTGCAGTTGATTTAAAGACGAAGATGTTCAGAGTCTTTATTTGTGCTCATAAGTTTAGACACCTTGGAAAATGTTCATATTTTTTGGCCATTTTTCAGAAAATATGAATAATAAGGCAAAGGCATTTTATCCACTTATAATTATTGGTTGGGTCTAAAGTGCTTGCAAAACTGCTCACAGACAAGCCTCCAAACTTCTGGAACAAAGTTATTTGGAGCCATGAAACCAAAACTGAAATTTTCCAGAGAAGATAAAGAACCTAAGAGACAACTACATCAAGAGACTTCAGGCTGTCATTGATGTTAAAGGAGGGAAGAGCTGGGGAGTGTAAACTTTTGATCAGGATAATTTGGAAAGTTTTTCTTGTCATTACAATCTAAAAAGAGTAAACGAGCTTTGCAAGTGGAAATTGGTCCATCTTAAGAAACTTAAATGTTTTATTAGATTTATAATCAAAATATGGGATCCGTTTTTTCTTGTTACTAACCCTCTTTTTAATTTTTATTAAGAATTGGCAAGTACATGTCCTGGCCCGTGGATGTAGCGGATGGCGCACAGGACATGTAAGCGTGGTTGTGCAGGGTGATGCAGGTTCGATTCCCAAGCCTATCGTCTTTCCCATCCCACCCCATTCTCTCTCTGCCTTTCTTCCTGTCTCTCTCTACTGTCCGGTCTGTTGAAATGAAAAATCAATAAATATATTTAATAAAAAGAATTGGCAAATACACGCTAAATAGCAACTTTTGTGCATTTTGACAATAAACTAATTAAATCTCGCTCCAAGATGTCATCACAAGATCATCAAATATGTAAATAAGGAATTGAAAGATCTAAGTGATGTAACTTTTTGCTGAAAAAGTGACATGGAAATTCTCCTGTTTTTCAGGAGGGGGATGGGTTAAGGTTACAGAAATGAGAAAAAAGCTGGGGACATGACTCAAATGTTTTTTTATCTAAGAACAAATGGATATTTGTGTAAATACATGTTTTTGAAACAAATGTTATAAAAACATTCTTTTTAAAAGATCTTACTCATTATATTTTATGGGTAGGTGTAGCATCAGAGACTGGGGACAAGCAATAAATGCTATTTTTCAGTTTTATGTGCATTTTGTCAACATTTTAAATCTTAAATTTGCAATAAGAATAGTATGAACTGCATTTATAAATGTATTTATGAAGAAATTTGAATGTTAATTTATATATATTAAGTCCCAGGGACAGAAATGGCACGAATTGCTTTCGTGTTATCATTCATATTTTATGACAAACTGTATATACATATAGAGACTATGTGTTGTGGCTTTATATTTCTACTCTGACCTGTGTATAAAACCCTTTTTTTAATAAACCACATTACGACAACCAGTGCAATAACAGAATTCTTTATTTACAATTCAATTTGATTCAACATCAAATAGCATCAGCAAAGCCATATTAGTTAACAACTTGCATAACTGTATTTAAATTTCTCTCGGTATATCTACCTTTGCATAAAAGGCTCACACTAAGTTTACACACATCGATGCAGATGAACAGGGATGGGTATGTGACCATAGCTGGAAAAAATACATCTTAGGAGCGCAACACTGTAAGCTTCCTCCAAAAGGTCCTTATAAATTACATATTGCTTCGATTTCCCATTGCATCGTCTTCATTCGCACGGCACACAAAGTGAGCGGGTAAAATCAGAATTGTACAGATAATAAACCCCACGACTGATCACAGACAAAAACAGCATGGAACATGAGCAATATTGAGAGAGAGAGATAGGGGTCCAGCAGTGATGAATTGGGTCGATGCGGTCAATGACTCACTATACAAATATAATACAGTCAACCTTTGTAATATACAAGACAGTAAAGCAGATCTAAGGCAATATGCTAAGTGTTAGCATTTCAAGGTTGTTGCATTTAGCTCTAAAAATTGGCAGCTATACAAAACACATTTAAAGTCTCAGAAAACAACCCAAGGTAAGGTAAAGACAAATAATTTTTTTTAGCAAATTCGAGTTACAATTCCAGTGATTCGCTTTTTTTGTTAAAGGATAAATGGCTCTTTTGCTCTAGTGCAGATAAAAAGACTAAAAAACTCTGCACCGCCTTCACATCATGGCTTATATGGTTTCAAAAATCTCGACAATCTTTGGACTTTGCAGAGGGGTATAGCGGTAACCTCTAAACTGGCTTTTCTCCAATATATGATGGGAAATGTCTCCGGATGGTAATCCTTGATCAAGGCATCCAACATTCATCGAAATTGTGAGCAACAAAGCTGGAAACTTGAGATGTTTTAAAAAATGGAGGAATGTTCGTTGGGTACCTTTAATAAAACTGCACTGTCATCTCAGATTTTGGTTGGAGTAACGCATCATCCCGAATGACGTGAAATCAACCTCATATTTACAGTGTGAAAGGAAACGCTAAAGCTACACAAAACATCAGGTAGGCTATATTTGGACGCGACCACGGCATCGTCAGCGCATAACACGGCTGGTCGTTGCAAACATCACTTGTTGCTGGTAGATACCGTACAGGCTTGTATTTGTAACACACAGCACAAGTTTAAACAGCGATATTTTCAGCAAAAGCAAAAGCCTGACAATTCAACCCCCGATAACCCGTCTGTGTGAGAACATGACACAAATAAAAGGGTGCTAGGTCTAGTTTGCAAATTCAAGGAATGGAATTTTGGTTTAGGCCTGTGAAAGATGGTTAAGACTGTAAAACGTATTAAGCGCTTACAGGGGAATATTGTTGTAGCAATATTATTTGTATGAAGATATAAATTTCATCCGTGCGGATCTGTATGTGTATCTTGATTTACAGATTTGTTTTGATCTGGAAATGTGTGTCTCAAGCCTGAAACGTTTCCTGAAATACACAAAAACTTCTTTCTGGCCGTTAATGGTTTCCTTTTGGGACACAAGCCTTGATTTAAAGAGACCTTTCCTAAAGTGTTAATCTGATGCAATTCTTTTAACCCTTAGAAGTCCTATGCCTTTTGAGCAGTTTTTACTTTACAGTTTGCTTTAAAAATTACCTCAAAAATATTTTTTTTGTGGCAATGCTTGAGATAATTTTTTGTACAACCCCAGCTTCCTTTTTACAAACATTGTACATTACACAATAATTCCACGACAATCCTGAAATTGTACAAAGAGTACAATTTCCGAGTAGCAAATTTTGTCTTTAGCAAAAATTGACAGCAAACTGTTTTTATGTTTTATAACAAAAATCTAAATTGTTGATACAAAATAAAAATGTGAAAATAAAACAAATTAAAAAATCAAAGACAAGGTCAAATGTAAAAATTGTTTAAAGAAAAAAAGTTTTGTGAAAAACACAATCCATGTCACTGGTATTGTACTTTCAAGGGTTATCCCTTTTTACACCACAAGATGGCACTAATTTGGGATCTGTAAAATGAATCTTAAAGACAATTGTGCATTTTATTACATTTGAACTACCTTCCAATTGCGTTTCAGAACTTGTAATAATCGTTTAAAACAAAATATCAAGAATAATAACCTTCTTGAAACCTGTGAATTATATTTGATAACAAAATAAAACAATAGGTGGATCGCATTGTTCCCACTTGATTAATAAAAGCAGCTGAGATCAGCACATGCACCGCTGAATGCAGAGACTTCCAAGGGTTAACAATTACAGTGCCAAGACATTGCTGAGTGCGCCATCTGGTGGCAGGAGCCACTTCTGTTTACCTGTGGAACATTTATCTGCACTAAATAATCTTATAAAGTAAAAATGCTTGTGTTTTATAATAAACAATAGCACATTTTAGCTGATCTATGTAAATATTTACAAATCTGAATAAAGGTTTGAAACATGACACACATTTTTAGATCAAGACAGATTTACAGACAGCTACAAATCTCCTCATGAATATAGCTACAAAAGTCGCACCATACTGTCCAATCAGAATGGTGCAATAAAATATGAATGCATTTTAAATCATGTTTGGCTACACCACAGAACAACCCTGATTTCACATAAAAAACTAGTTTTGAACTTGTTTTTTTTCTTTTTAACATTTTTTTCAAATTTGAAACCACAAATAAAAATATTAATACTGAGTTTGAACCCGGGGAGCAAAACTGTTGCCATCTCCTGAAGAGTACTGTACAAAAATTACAAAACAAAATTAAATATCAAGTAATATTTATTGCTTGTTGTCGTTTCTCACACGCACACATAGGATTCTGCGTGAAGCCATACCTATAGCATCTGGCAAGAAGCACGTCACTCCTCACAACAAAGAAAGCGGCTTTAGGGTTGAGTTTATGGCTGTGTTGTGTTCCTCCGGTGGGGCTACCGGCTAAAGGCTTAGAAGCAAGCGAGCATCTGTACACTGTACACACAGACAGCACCCTCCTAAACACCCACCTAGGAAAGAAAAACCACCGCACTCCTCGTTTTAGTAGTACCAGAGAAATCCACACATTCTCATTTTTCCCTCCACAAACCTCGATGTCGTTTCAGGGAATATTCGAAAAGAAAAATAAATATAGGCTAAAATGAAAGGGAACCCTCCCATTTTGGTTATGTACAATCTACCAGGATTTCATTTCACTTACCACAACAAAATCACAAGTTCTCTGAAACTACTGGACCAAGGAATAAATCCATAGGTAAATCCAACATTATAACCGAATCTTTTTCTCTTTCTAACCAAAGGTTCATAAAGAAATCTACACTCTTATTAAAAAAAGAAACTATACATTAGAATAAAACTTATTTAATACACAATAAACCTCTTGACAAAATTAGTCTAATTTTGCAAACCATCGTCTCTTAATGTAAGTACGCCGTTTCACCATCATTCCTGTTTTTGACTGAAAAAAAAAAATCAAGGCAAAATGGCTGAATTTTTAGCATGGATTCCAAATGCAGTCGTCTTGCCTGTCTTGGAACGTCGGAAAGTTAGGTTGGGGAAAAGGAAAGAAGGACTTGAAGTCTAGATGAAGAAAAAAAGAGGGATGAATACATTCATGGGAGACAAGGATTCCGATGGCAGTCTTTTCAGGGGAGAACTAAGTCACACTACGGTGAATGCAAGGAGGAGACTGACGTGAGGGGTGAGCTGTGAGGGATAGGTCCAGAAGTTAAAAGTGTCAGTGTGTGAGTGTATGGGAGAGTCTATCTCCTCCAGGCTTCAGAGCCCCTGATGCATCCTCTAGAGATGTCCTGTAGGGGGCAGTAGACAGGCATTCGAATGACCCGTACAGCCCTGATAGCAGCTTCAGTAGCACAGCATTCGTCACTCCAAACTCCTCCATAAATCACTCGTCAAACTCGCTTTACTGCACTGGGATGTCATCTTCCCGGGGTCAACAATACTTCTGCTGCAAACAAGAGAGAGACAGGGAGAGCGTTTCTGAGCCAGTCTCTAGTGGCAGATAGAGGAATTGCAGTTCAGTCACTTTCTATTAGGCTTTAAAAGGAAAAGCCGGAGGTTGCCCCTCGGTTTATTGCTGGTTTCTATGGTGAGGACCCACCAATGAGTCTGTTTGTCCGACTTCAACAACCAGCAAACATATGCAGTGCCAAAGACGTCCAAAATATGTCGTTTTAATGGCTTTTTTTTAACCTCTTAAGCCCGAGAGTCCCCGGTACCGGGGACTTGCCCCCTTGTGCGTTACATTTTCGCTAATAGCTCACTAACCCTGAGACTCACCCACACATATTAAATACTGTTGTGCTCAGCGGAAACTCCCCTAAAAAAACGTATGTAAACCACAGCTTGAACGCCATGCAAATAAACAACAACATAGCCGGAGTATAATTCATGACCAAGTTTTTGTGCGACATGTATCCACAATATAAAGGAAACACCAAAACCATGGCATCAAATGAAAGCTAACAACCAGCTGAATCCAGCGATATGCATATCATTTACATTGCATGTAGTCTTTTAGAGCAGAGAGCGAAAGTTCCCCAAAAAACACGCCAGCAAAAACAAAGCAAGCATGTAAATCTTGTCTTACCTTTGCCGTTTTTTCAACAAAAGTTATTTCCATAGCGATAAAAGTCCGTTTGTTGTTATGTCCGGTCGATAGCTTTGCGGAAACTCCATTTTGGCTCTTTTCTGTAGCTCTGTGTTAGCATAACATCACCAAATATGGAAACACGCCCAGTGCGCAAAAGCTGTCCTCTCCACGCTGCGCGTCGTGTGATTCGTCGTAGATCCTGTCCGTCTCAAAATTGTGAATACCATTGGCTTCTACAGATTCAAAGCTTTTTAACGATTTATAGAGCTCCCGGATTGGACAGATGTTCGGGGGGTAGGGACACGCGGAAGCTCAAACGTTGGGAGCACTGTGAATAAAACGTTACACAAAAGTGCGCGCAGATGGCGTAAATGAGCTTCCACCCCCCTTTTACAGCGTTTCTTTAGGAGTTTTTTTTTTGCTGAAATCATGTCCCGTAAGTAAGAAAAAGAAGACTATGAACGTAGCTGAAGCTTTGGACAAGATTTTTTCCATATTTCAATTATTGTGCCAAATTGGGCCAAACTGTGCCAACATGGATTACGCCTGAACTTTGTTCAATCAAAACCTTTACAGAATATTAGTTTCTTGTAGTATGAACACCAAACTTGCTACAGATGTCCTTGACATGTAGTTGTTACAATTGATTGTGTTCATTTGCTTCGTTATAAGTAAAATAAGGAGATATTACAGGAAACGTGGGTTTTTTTTTTAGGCGGAGTTCATTTTTTGGCCATTCCAACATCAATTACTCTTACCCAGTGTTCTTGACTGTCAAATTAACTCATCCACACCACTCCCCAAGAACCTATCTTCATTTTGATACCAAGATTTGCAGTTTAGACCTTGTAAAAGCTGAGAAATGCCTTAAAAAGTAAAAGTATAGGATTTTCGGAAAATAGGCCTCAGGGCTTAAGAGGTTAATGGCTTTTCAACCAACGCGATGTTAGAAGGACGTCCTTTCACGTTGGGCATTTCCAGGGACATTTGTGGAAATGTTACCACAGTAACTGGCTGACATGCAAATCCTTATATTTGCCTAAAACAACACTCCTGGATGTGTTTTAAAGAGGGTACGCCGTGAACGTAACGTACTTATGTGAACCCAATGTTTATTTCCTTATATTTAATCATTTTCAGATCTTTCTTGTACGGCTGCAATTTGTTTATCGGTAGAATGAAAACAAGCACGATACTATTCCGGGAAATCCCGTTAAGGTAAACCAATCGGATTGTGATTTCAAGACTCTCACTGTGTTCCCAGAAAACTGTTCCAAACGCATTAGTTGTTCGTCCAACATTCCGTTTTGAGGATTGATTTTTTTTGTTGAAATTCTCAATTTGGAATTTGACCACTACTTTTCCAGACTGCGGACTGAACGGAAATTTGGAAGTAGACCTTTCAAGGTTATATTTGAGTACCCCTGATTTAGATGCAATGTTTGTATGAAATTAATTTTAATGAAATTTCAGCTAAAATGAACAAAAATAAATTGTTAACAAAGAAAAAAGATCAACCTGAAAACAAAACAATTATCATAAAAATTAATATTGATCTTTAAAAAACTAAGTTTACTGATGGATTAAAATAAGGACTGTTTATCCGCAAATGATAAATACGTACTAGCCAATGAGGGCAGGACCACTGTTATCCACGCCCCCATGTGAAATTTGTGCCAGAACGATAAACGTACATTTCATGATCACAAAAGAAACTGAAAATGCCGAGAGTGTAAATAAAACTCTGAGATGTGAAACTGTAGCTGAAAATGAAACCAACAAAAAATGTTATGGAGTACTGGATTATTTTAGTTTTTTTCCTAATCAATTTATTTTTGTTTGTTTTAGCTGAAATTGCCTTAATTTCATCTACAACAAAAATACTGTTTGTTATTCATTTTCATCGAATACGATTCCTAGTAAAGAAAACTGAGATCTCCAGGGGGGTATTCCAGAAAGCTTGGTTAACTTACCATATGATAAATCATAACCTCTGGGTTGATTTACCCTAAACAGGCATACCATGAGTATGTCGGTTCCAAAACACCTGAGAAGAGTAAGTTTAATCAACCTCCAACTGGTTACCCAGAGTTAATGCGCGTGCACGGTGCATATATAAAGACATTTTCAATGGATCGCCGATTTCACGAGTCACCATGGAAAGTCAAAGCGAAAAAAAGAGAGCGGCGTATTTCACAGAGGCGGAGTTGAAGGTTTTAATGCACGCTTATGAGGAGTTTAAGCCAATAAAATTAAAAAGAAGCAATACAGCTGCATCAGCTAAAGCAAGAGAGTTGGCTTGGCAAAAAATAACGGACAGAGTAAATGCGTGAGTGTATTAAATTACAAATTTGGTATTGGCTCCCGTTTTATTATAATACAAAATAATGAAGTATGACTTATACAGCCTTTTGAATATGTTATATCACTACGAAAAAAATTAATACATGTATAGATATACATAATATGACTAAATATTAAATATGCGTCATAGATTTTACTACAAAGGACAAACCTGCCACTCTGTGGAATTCGTCTTTAATAACAAGCAGAGGTTTATGGCCAGGGAACTGTACAAACGTGGGTAAGAACTGTTTAAGTGCCAGACATACTGTACGAACGGCTCTACACACAGTTGCCTTTCCCACATGCTCTGAATCGCCCACACTGTACAAAAAATGTCCAGACGCAAAAAACCTAAGTGCTATTCACAGAATGTTTTCTGTGCTAAGCGCAGAACCGCGGTTTGTCACATTCGCGATATGCGGTTTTAAAAGACGTGTTAAATAAACTAACGAATCTTTTGAAAAACGATAACGCTCTTTCAAATATTCATTAGGGTATGCAAACACATCAATACGTGGTCTTATAACCCTCTCCCGACGAAAAAAACCTCGTATAATTTGTGCTTCTACGTCCACAGGATCCTCATCAAAAGGGCACGCCATGCTCACCAACCTTCTGAAACGAAGTTACACTGAAACATAACCTGCTCCCGAGCAGGTTATCTTCAGAGAGTCAGTTGCTATGGTTACATACATACCCAGAAAGTTACCTCCGTTTTTGGAACCGAAAGTTGAGGTTATCCACGAACTTATCCTTAAACATACCCAGGTATGTCACATAACCTGCTTTCTGGAATACCCCCCAGGATGGCCAACACAAAAATACAGGAATGGGCTACAAGACACTTGTTTGGAAGGTTTGTGAGCATAGTTGGTTAGTAAAAGAAAGAAAGTCACCAAGAAAACAACTGGTAACACACTCATGGAGCATATGGACAACCTGGGCTTTTTTTTAAGAGTAAAACAAGATGCAATAGGTGATTACTGGTGGGACGTCCACGATGCGAGGTTACTGGTTGTATTTGTTAAGATTACCAGCAACGAGCAGCAAATAAATAGCAAACAACCAAAGCAAACGATTTAATGTCTAAAGAAGGTGCTCAAGATCGAGTAGAACTTAATCTCATAGAAAGTCTGTGGAGGGAGTTTAAGGTTTGAGTCTTCAAATGTCAGCATTCAAGCTTGAATTAATCAGAAAGGATCTGCAGAATTGTCTCCTGGATGTTAGGAAGCCTGGTGTCAAGAAACATCAGACCTTTAGGACTGCCATCAAGGGTTTAAAACTAGCTCATCTTTTGTGAAGAGGTCTATTACTTCATACTAGGTGTAATATGCAAATGCATCATCTTCCCTGGACTTTTACTGCGAAAAAAACCTTTTGGCTTGGACCCGCTCAATTGTTATCTGAATCTCTCCTAAACATCCCATAACATCCCTTTTGCCATCCGTAAGGGGCATCAGGCCCAAAAAGCCACACAGGGGTGAAGAAAGTGGTCAAATTCCCTTCATGAGTGAGGCGTGTGAAGTGCACCAGGAAGTGTCACCAGTCCTCCCACAGCTCTTGAGTCCAGTACAACAAACACTGTTGCATGTTGGATTTTACGTTATATATTTATACATATATATATTAACGCATATATATTTATTTATGCCTGATTTGGTCTGTTCTCCTGTTCTGAAGTTTCACCACAGTAAAAATAGTTTCTAGTTTTATTTTTGTTATTTATTGCACTGTATAATGACAAGTTTTGTCTAATACAAAGCTATGATCAAAAGTATCTCAGAAACATTTTTGATTGCACAACAGTTGTAAATTGTTTATTTTGATGTGTATGGTATGTTTTTTCATTTTTTGCCTTACTTTATAAATTTGAGTGTATCTCAAAAACTAAGCAATGAATTCACTCAGAATAAATTTTCTGTGGTTCACAAGCATTTTGTGCAACTTTTTACAGTTACAGTTTTGAGGAATAAAGCTATAACATGTCTGTATTTAGAAAAAATGTGTAGCGAATTTTTTTTAATTTGTTTGTGGTTTATTGTAGTTTTGAACTAACTCTATTAATATTATTAGAATCTAGGATATAAGGGTTATATTGATGTATGGTAAATTAAAATACTCCAAAAAATGGCACGGCAGCAGGTAAAAATGTAAACTATGCCCTGGCGGACTTGGTTCTATGGCACATTATAAAGGGTTAAAAATACTTGGTATTACCCAATCCGCAATTCAACTGGCAATTTGTGACAACTGTCAGTCAAACGTCTAATGTTTGCTGATGCTTTCACTGCACATGGGATCAGGCATGAAGAGAAACGCTTTAGAGTCCAAACATTTGCAAAAAGAAAAGTCACTTACAAAGTAGGTAAATGGTTTGTTAAGCAAGCTTAGGATTTGTCGGATGATGTTAATTTGTTTATAGTGGATGATCAAGGATGAGTTGCTGCTTTTTGCATAGCATACCCAGAAAGGAAACATTTATTGTTAAAATTCCTGTGTGTTTGATTACTATGTTTAAACAAGCATAAAAAGAGACAGAGCATTACAAACATTGTGTATGATCAGATCAAATTATTTATAAAAAAAATATGTTCAGGACAAAGTTATTGACAAATTGGTGTTTGCAGATTGATTTTAACCTCTTAAGCCCTGAGGCCTATTTTCCGAAAATCCTATACCTTCACTTTTTAAGGCATTTCTCAGCTTTTACCAGGTCTAAACTGCAAATCTTGGTATCAAAATGAAGATAGGTTCTTGGGGAGTGGTGTGGATGAGTTAATTTGACAGTCAAGAACACTGGGTAAGAGTAATTGATGTTGAATTGGCCAAAAAATTAACTCTGCCCCCCGAAAAACCGAAATGTTTCCACTATCATCTCCTTATTTTACTTATAACGAAGCAAATAAACACAATCAATTGTAACCACTACATGTCAAGGACATCTGTAGCAAGTTTGGTGTTCATACTACAAGAAGCTAATACTCTGTACAGGTTTTGATTGAACAAAGTTCAGGCGTAATCCATGTTGGCACAGTTTGGCACAATAATTGAAATATGGAAAAAATCTTGTCCAAAGCTTCCGCTACGTTCATGGTCTTCTTTTCTTGCTTACGGGACATGATTTCAGCAAAAAAACTCCTAAAGAAACGCTGTAAAATGGGGGTTGACGCCCCTTTAGCTGTCTCCATGCTCCATTTATGCCGCTTCCAACCTTGTAACTTCCCCGTGTGCCCACCCCTTGACCATCTGTCCAATCCGGGAGCTCTATACCTCGTTGAAAAGCTTCGAATCTGTAGAATCCAATGATATCCACCATTTTGAGACGGACAGGATCCCTGACGAATCACAGGACACGGAGCGTGGAGAGGACTGCTTTTAGGCACGGGGAGTGTTTCCATATTTGGTGATGTTATTCTTAGAAAAGAGATCGGGAGAGACCCAAAATGGAGTTTTCGCAAAGTTATCGACCGGATATAACAACAAACTTTTATCGCTATGGAAATAACTTTTGTTGAAAAAACGGCAAAGGTTTGCTGGTGTTTTTTTTTCGGGGAACTTTCGCTCCCTGCTCTGAAATACTTAAATGAGTTACATATCGCTGGATTCAGCTGGTTGTTAGCTTTCATTTGATGACATGGTTTTGGTGTTTCCGTTTATATTGTGGATACATATCGCACAAAAACTTGGTCATGAATTATACTCCGGCTATGTTGTTGTTAATTTGCATGGCGTTCAAGCTGTGGTTTACATACGTTTTTAGAGGAGTTTCCGCTGAGCACAACAGTATTTAATATGTGTGGGTTATTCTCAGGGTTAGTGAGCTATGAGCGAAAATGTAACGCACAAGGGGGCAAGTCCCCGGTACCGGGGACTCTCGGGCTTATGAAGGTTGAAAAGGGTGAATAAAAACCTGATTAAATCTTTTTTTTGTAAATACATAATTGTTTTAGCACTTTCTGCATGGAAATAAATGTATCTGTACTTTGACTATGGGGAATGAGGATAATGAAATAATCCATGATTTGAGCAGTTCAATACATTTTTATTCTGCATAATTCAATGAATTTACTGATTTCACTTGAATCTTCTACAACTGCCGTAATCCTAAGTGTCCTACAACACAAAACTAGCTGTTTCTGTCTGTTCACTCGTGCAGCAGTGCCTGGGCAGATCCAGAGATGAGCTAATAGATCACATGAGGTAAAGTATATTTTAAAAGCTCATGTCACCCAGTTTCATAAACCTTCTCTAAAGTGTTTGCTGAGCCAAAGTTTGTGTTGCTGTGAGAAGATAATTACAGCTAAGAAAGAAAGCAACTATTCAATAACATTCCGCTAATGGGAAAATACTAAATTATTAAAAGACAAGTGACAAAACAAACAACATGAGAATAAATCAGTGAACCTGGGTTTATTTCTGCAACTCGCAGACTAGTAACATGATGAAGTGCACGTGATCAAGCTGCTGCGGCTTGGTTAAATATTCATTCTATTTAATGAAGCTTAAAAGCCGTAGCGGACTGTGTGCAAAGCTTTAAAATCTTTAGTGCGTAACTGGTATGAGAGTGCACCACTTAAGAACACATATTAAAAACTATTTCAATGGAAAGTGAACGCAGGGATTTTGGGGTTGGTGAAATGTTCGATGACTCCTGTTTTATAGATGCTGGAAAAAAAGGGGGCAGCAATTGGTGTTCATGGATTTTCACAGTCCAACTAATTTAAGTTCTAGTCATGCTTCAACAAACAAACCCATGCTTCCGAATAAACCACGAGGACCTTCGTCACTTTGATCAGAGTTTGTTCTTGGCCCAGCACCCAGCACGGTTCCCATTGGTTCTGGGAGTGTGACATCTAGAATCAGGGTAACATGTCCGAATCGCTTGACCCCTAGAAGTCTCTTCAAACACTGGTGCGTGTACCAATCACACTGGCTGTTTTGAATAAAGGAGGAATAATGTAACTCACCATTTGTGTATTAATTACAAACATTGTGTAGGTTTCAAAAAGGTTATTAGCTTTGAAATTTGTGGTTTTAAACGAACATAATGGATTGTGACACATAATTTGGAAGGTAACTCAAATAAAAATGTGAAAAAAGCGTGTTTCATTTTACAGCTTTTTTGGATTCTACATTTTTTTGGCTCAACCTATTAGATTGGTTTATTAAACATGTTCAATTTCTGTTGCTTATAAACAATCACAATTTCAATAAATTTATAACTATTTTTGAAACGCATTTTTATAGATTTTTTTTGTCATTGTTGTCTCTCACTGTTCAAATAAACCTACCATTGAAATTATAGAGCGATCATTCCTTTGTTAGTGGGCAAACTTACAAAATCAGCTGGGGTTCAAAGAGTTTTTTTCCCTCACTGTATGTATGTATGTATGTATGTATATAAATATTAACACAATTCCACAACAATCGTGAAATTGTACAAAAAGTACAATTCTGAGTGGTAAATGTTTTTTATTGAAAAAAAAAATCACAACAAACATTTTTTATGTTTTGAAGAGTACAAGCCATATCTCAGGTCTTGTACTTCCAAGGGTTGATCCCTCTTTTCACAACTAGATGGCATTGATTTGGAGTCTGTAAAACTGAAAGACGATCATGCATTTTTTTCACATTTTAATTTGAATTACTTTGTAAATTATGTTTTATAACTATTGTAATGTTCGTTTGAAACCAAAAATATCAAAACTAATAACCTTTTTGAAACCCGCCCTTCATCTTGAAATCAAAATGAAACAATAGCTGGGTTGCGTCATTCTTTCTTAATTCAAAACAAGCGCTGTGACTTGCACACGCACCAGTGCGTGCGGAGACTTTTAAGGGTTAATGAACTGATAACTTTTTGTGTGGGCAATGAATCAAAATCCCTTTCAAATTGGCCGAAAAGGCAATGCTGCAGTGTGCCACAGAGGCTTGTTTAGATGGAGGTCAGTGGGTGCAGGAATGTCTGATCTAACCCTCGCTGATCTAGAGATGTCATGTCTGTTATTCAGCACTCAGACGTTTGTCAGGTCTGCATTTGCGAGCGCTTTCCCACCTCAAACAGGCTCTAATAGTGGCTGCTAATTACATCACTGTCCGCTGATGTCTAGCTATGCATCATCACTCTCATTTGCAAAATTACTCAGCATCGTTAGAGTAAATTATTAACCAACAGAGTCTCTCTTGAGACCTCAGACACTTCAAATCTGACCATTAGACAATCTATGTCTAAAGCTTGGAGTAAATATCTAAAAAATCTACATTAAACTCCTGAGAGAGACGTTTAAATGTGTTTCATCAGGTTTTCGAAAAGTACCTATTAGAACTATTAGATAACTGAGTTTCATTGATGGAGGAGTCACATGACTAATAACCTTACTGACCTGTTCTTGGGCCATGTTGCCCATGCTGGCTGCAGGTCCAGAATTCATGGAGCTCATGCTCATCTGGTTGCCCATCTGGCCCATGTTGCTAGAGTTGGCAGCCATGGAGACGTTGAGGTTCATGCCGTTGCCGTTGTACATGTTGTTGTTAGGCTGCTGGGCAAACTGAGGCGGCGACTGCTGAGTGAACATACTGCAAAAATAAAAACAAGATGCAGCCTTTATATGACCTGATCCATTAAGTAAACAACCTGGGTTTTAAAAACCAGGGTTATCCAATGAAGGCAAGCACTTCAAGTTACTTTCCCACTGCATGACACGGTTGTTTTCCCAGATTTTTCCTGATCTCATGTCACACTCTTTATTACGTCATCTAAGGCGGGGTGCTAAAATACTCTGACGATTACAATACACCCCCTCTGACACAACACTAAAGCCTATGGAAAAGCAAGCAGGCCGAACTGAGCTGAACTGTGCCAAGCTGTACCGTGTCGTGCAATGGAAAAGGGCCATAACTTTATTTAAAATTTTAGGGGATCTCTTAATTTTCTATCCCAGACTTATTGCAGAAATGGGCCGAGATTTTGTATACTACTTCGTAACTACTTCACAGTAATTCACCTATTGGTTACTGATTTGCATATTCATGATGTGTAGGCAAAGTCTGACAGCCAACGTATATGCTAAGGAGATTAGAGTGATTCATTACGACAACCTTCAAACCAGAACAATCAACTCTTTTTAAAGCAACACTGATAGATGCTGTAACAGAGTTTGGAGGAAACGTTAAACAACCGTACCTCCTTGAGGCAGAATCTGACCCGGAATCAAATGCAAACACACCTTCACCACCCAAACGTTTTCTCTTTAGCCCCAGATATTTAAACTCCTGAATAATTAATAAATACACCAGAGCTGTAGATTAACGAGCCACTAAAGAAATTACCCCTACCAGGATTCAACCCGTCGTCAAAAATGAAACCGCACCATAACAGGTTGCACCAAATAGCAGGTAAGTTCCCTCGAATCTGTAATTATTCAAGGCATATCAACACTTTCTAGATGCTTAATAGAGTCCGGATATCACCTCACTTCCGGGGGAGATAAATTGAGCCTTTCATGTCCAGCCTTGACTCGTGTGACGTCATTGTTGACATAATTAAAACTATAAAAGAAGCAAACTTGTTTTTGTTCGGGAACATCCATGTTTCCATGTTTGATTCGATACACTCTTATAAATCTCCATAAAAGCCAAGAATCAGAGTGTATATGTGGTCAAAAAACTGTTTGCAACCCCCACCTTTCCAAACTACTGACTCACTCCATCTTCCCACACACCTAAATAGTGTGTGGCTCATATCCAATTGGATATAAACATACAATAATTATAATAAAGAAATTTGTCCAATATAAACGGCTACAACACTATGCCTTTAGTTAATGCTATGAGCAGAGGACATGTATCTTCAACAGTGGTTGGATGATCTCCTCGGATGGGGTGGGGGCTAGCTACATGCAGTGCTAAACGGTTTTTTTGAGGAAAATGTCATAATTAATAAACCTTTTAAGCATCACCTGTTGGCATTGATGTTGCCTTGCGTCCATCCGTTCATGTCCGGAGATGATTGGAAAGAGCTGCTCCCCTGAGCCTGTTGCATCATGCTACTCTGAGCGTGACCCATCCTGGGGGACATGAGGGGGCTCTGAGGGGTGGCGGCACCACTGAACCCACCATCCGACTGTTGATTCATACCTGGTATAAACAAAACATCCGCAAACACACAAAGTCATGACGCCACAAAGCTTGGAAACCAAATTGAAAAGCAAACAATCTTTAATTACCTCAGACAGTAATAATCAACCATGATTCAAATCAAAAGTTTTTTTCCAAAACACCATCTTCTTTAGCAAAAATGCTGTTTGAGATGCTTTTTGAAAGTTTGGAACTGGAAACTGAGATTTTCCTCAAAGTCATACAAACATAAAAATTTCAAATTCAGATTTTAATATTTAAAAATGTATTTTACAATTTTTCCCAAAATCCGATTATTTATCATTTATTACAAAACGTAATAAATCCAAGGCATCAAGGCTGTGTCCAGCAGTCTCTCCTTTCACCTCCTGATGACTTTTTGAACTGTGTTCAGCTGGAAAATGCCCTGATTCTGTTTCATCTTTGTGGAGAGATTATAAAACTATTAGCAATTTTTGCTACCGATGTCAACCACCATTTTTCCCCTTCCATCTTCTTTGTAATCCCAAGAATATGATTTTTGATGTTTTTTGCCTCTTGCAGAAACCACTTCATTGTCAAAAGTATTAATGATTTATTAATTCTTTTATTTAAAAAAAAATATTAATTATTTTTCTTTTTTTTTTCTACGAGACCACCAAAAGGTGCTGTAAATCAAGACTGCAAGACTGAAAATTGATTTTGGGCTTTTCAAATGTGAAAAAAAAACCCTTGAGATTTGGCAACTAATTTGTTTTTTGTTTTTTTTTAAATGGTGTTTATCATGTTTTGGAACCAAACTTTCAAATATTACACACAAGCACCCTCACGTAGACATTCATGTGCACACATACCAAATCTCTGGTTACCAAACTAATTAGCTGATTATCATCGTAAGAAAAGCCTGCTTCAACCCTTCTCCAGAATCAAAGGGGAGGAATCAGGAGGAGCTCCAGGGGTTTAAAGATGTTATTAAGAGCAGGCAGTATCAGTTTCACATGCAGGTTAGTGTTAGTGGCTGTAAGGCAGCCTAAGGAAAGAGGGATGAGGGTGGGGAATGGGTGGGGTCTGGGTCACCGCATGATTGGTTTAAAAATCAACTGCTCCGCCTCCACTGATCACCATCAGCCAATTAGTCTGGGCAGGACAGACATTGACACATTAGACACAGCAAAGGCATTGACATGGTGTAGTTATAACAGATTATGGAGCACCCACTCTCGACATTAGAACTGGGCTGAATGCATCCACACTGATTGACTATGATGCACAGCAAAGAAACATTACTCTCAAATGTTTCTTCTATCGATGTTTTTCCGTTTTTAAAATAACTCAATCCAATTCCAAATGCCTTAGAGTCATTGAACATGTGGTGAAGCATCACAATATTTGACAAAAATATTTTTAATCAACTACTGCGGCTATTTCTATTATGAACCTAGGAACCTAGAGGCTAGGAACTCTATGATCTAGTTTAAATTGTGTTAAAATATTTAATATAATCCATTCCACTAGGGGGTAGTGCTAATGGTTACATCAATTCCTGTCATTAGCAAATATTAAAGGAAACAAGAAGGCCAGGTAAAGAAGTTTCAGAAGTAACTAGAATCACAATCACACCAAGCTCCGAGACCAGGGGTCTCAAACTCCTTTTAGTTTGTGGACCGCATGTTACCGTTTTTTGGTAACAATGTAAAATTTCACTTAACGGTAACCAAAGTCGGCCTGTCATACACGACAATATTATTATACTAGAGGCTCATAGAGACGCTTTGCTCAGTGCATGGATTCTTCTGCCAGGAAACATAGACCAGTAATATTAACTGCTCTGATGCAGCACTTGTTTATAAACAATTTTTTAGCAAACAATTAATTAGCAATTTATTACTACACGTTACATTAGTTGAATGCTACATTGGTAATGCTATTAACTGTGAACTCACGTCTCTTTCTCTCTCTCTCTCTCTCTCTCTCTCTCTCTCTCTCTCCGTATGTTTCACACCCCCATTCTAGACAATATCTCTAAGTAACTCCATGATACGTATTGTGACAATTTCGTATTGTGATTGGGCTGTTACGATAAGGAAGTGATAATTCTTACATTTTGTTCAGTGGTGGTTTTGTTTGGAACAATTGCTTTTATACTTCTGCTTTGAGTCTACTTATGGCAGCCTCTCCATAGACTGAAGGCCTCTACACATTGACCCGAATTTGCGTGCAGTGACACGCATCGATATTAAACCATGGGCGTCAATCGGACCAACTGCCAACAAAAAGAGTTTTGGAGTGCTATGTTGGATCCAAATTTCGCAAGTAGAACAACCAATGAAAGCTGGCTGTCAAAAAAGTTGTCAAAAAACCAGGGGCATCTTTTGTAATGAAAACGCCATCTTCAGGCAGGGAGCATCATTACGTCAATACTGACCCCGAGGTAGAGCACCCTGCTGAAATGCCATCCAAAAGAATCATGTGAATCTCAATTTTGACAGGTGTGTAGAGGCCTTAAGGTCTGTAAATTGGTTGGTTGCAGAGCGCTTTAGAGAGATGTCATAATCTTCTGGGCATCTTCACCACGGGCACAAAAAAATCAAGCAGATAATCAAAACACAAGCAAAGAAGGCCCCACAACGGCAGCCCACAAAGCAAAGCACTGCTCACTAGCAATTATGAAGTGGACATATTAGAATGAACGGTCAGTCTTTTCAACAAATGTAAAGTTACACGTTATGTCTCAGTACTGTGTTTCAGTAAGTGATGAAAATACACCAATTGAAATATTTTTTAGATTGTGTTTGTCAAAACAAAACAAAAAGAAAATCATTTGCAGATTTTCTAGGTCGTTAGAACTGAAAACTATGGTTAAAAAACATGTTATGGTTAAAAATGTATGTATGTACGATTGTGGGCGTTTTCTGTGTCCAGAAGAAGAAGTCCAGCTGCACTGATTATGCCAGCCCTGTCCGATCCATACAGACTATAAAAATGTCAACTGATTCCTCTAAGGTTGATCTGACCAACCCCTCGCTTCGGTATTTCTTGCCCTTGTCCTGTGACAGAGATCTTTTACTGGCCGCTTGTATTCTCATTTGACTTCATATTCATTTTGCATGTCAGGGCTCTAGCAGTGAGGGTGCATACAACTATTGTACTTACACAAAATTTCCCACACACGTCATAAATGGTGAAAATTTATGTCTAATTGTAGTTTGAAAAGTGGGTATAGCAAAATGGCTCAGTACCTAATGCGTTTCAGCTTATGTTAAAAGAACTTGCATATAATTAATTACATTTCCAAAATCGACCTTGAGTTGACTATTTAGCAAAAACCTCTAAAAATGGACACTTTTGCTCATGTCAAACTATAACGAACTCCTAGCGATTTTATTTGTTCATCTCCAAACTCCATCAGTCTTATCTCACGGCATATCTGATGTTAAATTGCAAAGCTATTTTGATTTAGTTAAACTACTCACACAGCAGCCGTAAAAAATCTGCTGCTTTATTGAAGGCTACATCACTCGTGTAGAATGTTTTTTGGTCAGATAATGATTAGCTCTTACCACAATGCATTCCTACAACATTGAAGTAGGAATTTACACAAAACTAAGACCATTATACTGGATTTTCTTCAAACTATTTCTTGGTTTCTCCCCATTAGAGCGTCTCTTTTATATTCAAAATGGCCGTGAAATATGAGTGTAACATCTCTCTATGAAATCTCGAAAATACCTGCTGACAGTTACATACGCTTGCTGTATCAAGACTTTGCTATTAGGTTGGATACATGTTAGGGACATGTTCAGGTGGTTGTCTGACCTCTTGTGGCTAACAAATAACCGCTATGACCTCAGAAAATACCTAAGATTTAGCAAAAACTGTGACTAGAACCAATCTGAAAAGTTCAATCGTTTGTGGCAGCTTCTGATGTTTTAACGGAGAACATACAAATTTAAAATTTCTTAATGCTGTGAAGATACAGAATTAAAAGCCTAAAAGCAGAGCGAGTACTATTTTTTTAACATTATTAAATAATCATTAATTCTGTTTCAAGCTCAACCTGAATCCTATTTTACTTCAATTCAGCACAAAACTTTTTCAGCACTGGTTGTTTTAATGTTTGGTTCAGTTTATTCGATTTGTAATGCTTTAGTTATTTTGCAAGTGACGATTGCAGCAGATGTTTTTCAAAAGGAGTATTTTCTTAAGTTGCAGAGCATTTTGGTAGTTTCAGTTATAATGGCTGAATACCAAGAGAATGCGAGAGGTAAACGCTTAATGACAGGGCTCCAGAAGCTGGGATAAATTATGTGAAAACTCCAGTGATGGTAAATACTCATTTTAGAAACTGACTTCACAACAACACTAATGGTGCAGTGAAGAGTCTTGATGAGAGCAGCTCCAGTCGGTCATTCCTAGCAAGCTAATTTCTTTCCCCCAGATTTGTGCTTTTTTTCTGTCAAATTATATTATGACATATGCTGGGGTATGTAAATAGTATAATGCAGTAATAGCAGAATCTTTAATAGTTGATTATAGGGCACAAACATTGACGTTGGCTTGTAAAAGTGGTGTTTAAAATGATTTTTAAAAATGTGCCCCTAGTAAAGCTATAACATTTACCCAATAACCAATGATTTCCCGAACTTAGCTATAGATCTTTTCATTTGGTTGCTAGGTTAAACAATCTGGTTGCTATGGAAGAATCGATAATGTCATTCAAAAGTTCCCTTCTCCTTATGCATGATATATAGCAAGTTCCATGTCCCTATCATTTTCGGAAGCTGAGATGTAAATCTGCTGATTTGGTTGCTATGGAAAAAAGTTTAGTTGCTATGGAGAAGTCAGTGACATAAAATAATGTTTCCCCATGTCACAGCGAGTGAAATAAACAAACCCCCATGTCTCTATCATTTACCAAAGCTGAGAGGTATTTCAGAAATTTTGGTTGCTAGAGTAAACAGTTTGGTTGCTAAGGAGCTGTCAGTGATGCTTTTTCTTCAAGATATTTTTGTCGCGTTTTTCAATTTATTTTCAATGGCAATTATAACTCAATAGTAAATTCTTAACCCTTTGTAGAGGTTCAAATACTTTTGCGCAATGGTTGGTATGGTCTTGTGGTCAGCTTCTCATGAGATTCTTGGTTTGAGTTAGTTTTCCTAATTTGTCCCATTAATAAGCAGGTTATAGGTCACCTCTATATTTTTCACCACATGTTCAGGTGACATGTTTGAATGCATGTGTGTGTTTGTGGAAGCGCATGACACAGACAGAGAGAACGGGCAGGCAGTACCTGAGCTGGGGAACTGAAAGGCACTGTGCTGCATTTGTGGGCTCATAACAGCCCCAAACTGTCCGCTCAGACTGCCCAGCATCCCCTGGTTAGCTAGACTCATCTGAGAGCCATGCATGGCGCTGTGGGAGAGCAGCTGAGGGGCGGGGAGGTTGGGAGAACCGGGGGAGAAGGGGCTGGTGGAGGGGGGCGGCGAGGCCAGGCCTGTACCGTAGCTTGGCGGGTAGGGGAACTGCTGGGGGTTGCTGTGCGGGACGCGCGGGTTCATGTTGGGTGGCAGGTTGAGAGTCTGGGCACGCAGCGCCATACTCCGCTGCTGCTGCTGTTGCTGTTGCTGCTGCTGGCGCTGCTGGTCCAGCTGCCGCTGTCGCAAGTGATTGCTCAGCATCTCTCGCTGCCGCTGTGCCAGCATCTGAGCGTTGATTGTCCCCTGTAACAGAAAGAGCAGGTCCGTTAGGTTCCACGAGGACATCGTATAGCACTTTTGATGTGCCATTTAACCCTTAGAAGTCTCTGCATGCACCGGTGCGTGTGCCAATCTTTTGAAAGAAGTAGGAAGAATGCGACTAGTGTTGTTTTCATCAACGAGTACGATAAAGAAATTATTTGATTGACGAACCTTTTTCTCGTGAATTTTCGTGCTTTTTGGGGATAATGGCGCCATCGTAAACAAAATGGTCTTTGTGGTAAGAAACAAAGAAATGATATCTGCTGCTAACACACCCAAAGAACTGCACTGCAACGGACGTTTGCTAATAAAGTTAGCAGCCTTTTTTGGCTTGCTAAAATTTAAGCTGGCTATGAATTCATCTCGCTAATTCTCAAATTAAATCATATTTTTACAAAGAACGGTTCTAACTAATCGTTGAAAGAACATCAGAGTGATGAGTGCTGTTTTTTCAGCTAGTTTGTGGTTACAGAGTTTACAATTGTCAGGGAATTTATTCTCTATTTTATTTTTCAAAACTTCAAATGTCATGTTTTTTTCATGCTTTAAATATGTAAATACACATTTTTCCTCCATTGCTCTTATTTTGGGCATATATATATATGTTTATTGCACTTTAGGTAATTGTAAAAAATAAAGCCACAATTGCCAAATTCAGAATGTTTTTGTCTTGGCTTTTTTAAATTACAGAAGATGAATTCCATTGTGTATTCCACACTTTATTTTGCACTTTATCCTTAGTACATCATATATGTGTATCATTGTATCTGTTGATCAAAAGCCTATCGACAATGTCACAATGTGAAATTGAGCATTAATTCAAGAAATAAATGTAAATACACTATTTTTAATATTTAAAAGCAAGAGTAGAGGATACTGAGGACAGAGTTAGATGGAAACGGATGATTCGCTGTGGCGACCCCTAAACTGGGAACAGCCGAAAGTAGATTTTTAATATTTAAAGAGTGAAATTAATTTATTAAAATACAATTTTTAATCAACCAAATACTAATCTACATTGATTAAACTAGACTAAATCCTTTTATTTTTTGGAGAGTAAAATGATTTTGATTTTCGTCTACTAAACTGTGACTGAAACTATTAGATTTTCAAATGACTAAAATGTGACTAAAACTAAAATCATTTTCGTCAAAAAGACTGAGACTAAAATTTAGTCTAAATCAGATTGAATGTGTGGGTTTCAAAAAGGTTTTTAGTTTTGATGTTTCATCAAGACACATAAGCAATAAATGTTAAAACGAGAGAAAATGTGCAATTTTTTTACAGACCGCAGACTGGTGCCATCTAGTGGTGAAAAGAAGGAATAACCCTTGGAAGAACACGACCTGTGATATGGGTTGCTTTTCAAAGGTCTGCCACCTCAAAGCACAATGGTTTGGTTTGTATTTTTTCAGATTTTGGAATTATTGACTAATGGAAATTAAAAAAATAGTTGAAGCTGGGGTTCTACTAAAACAATGTAATCGAGCATTGCCACAAAAGACAGTTTTTAAAGGTAATTTATTAGAGCAAATTGTAAAATAGTAAAAAACAGTCAAAAAAGCCCAGACTTCTAAGGTTTAAAGAGTACTTTGTTCTAAGCGTGTACAAAATATTGTAATCGATAAATGGCACAATGTGAAGCTAAACATACTTTTTAAATTAGGATAATGTCTTTCGGCAGGCTATCAAAATAGAGTTCTCACTGTATGTTCTATTCTAATAGTCGGAAGCCACATTTCCAGCCAAAGATGCAAATTAAATTTATGCGCAAAACTATAATATTGCATAAAATATTTATTAATAAAGTTTCCACCCAACGTTCGAAGAGAACCAAATTTCCTTATAAACTGTTTTCTCAGTCATGCAATCTTGCTTTTGGAGGCAGAAGACTACAGTTCTTGGAGGAACTAATAATCCCAAACCACTCTGGATTTTTAGAAAGAGTACAACAATATTTCAGATGTTGTGCAATAAAATCGGTTCGTTGGTTTGTCCATTAATGATGCCCCAACGCGCCCCAGTTTTGACAGATAAACGTATTATATGCTGAGATTTATTCAGTAAATACATTTTCATCTAAGTTAACATTTTTAACCTTATGTGCACCTTAGCATTTCCATCCAGGGTTTTTTTAATGCAATATTCCAAAATGTCCATAAAAAATGGAAACGCAGATAATGAAAGTCCTGGGATCAGATGAGACAGAACTGAAACCTGTGGGGCGCTAAGTGTTTAACTTACAATTTATCTTTATTCACAGATTTGAGAAACTAGTAAAAAAAATCATAAAACAATGCGTGAAAGAAACCCATTCTCTTTTAGCCCAAGCTGCAAGAGATTTCTTTCTCATGATAAAAATACTTAGTTGACAAACATTTCTCTCTGCTGCCCCCTAGCAGGTGGATATTTAAACATCTATGATTACCTGAAGCTTTTCTCTAAAGATCATTCAAATGTTATTATCAGATAGTTTTGATGAAAAACATCTTCTCTGGGAATGTCTCACGCTGCATGCTCTACACGAGGAAACTCTTCATCTATTTTCTTGTTTCAGCTTAATTTAAAATGTTTAATTATTTGTAAAAAATGAAGCATGATCAGGAACGATACACTGCTGTCATGAGAGGAGAGGGTACAACAGGAAGTGATGAGGCTCACCTGATTCGGAACATTAGGTCTTAGAGGTAGGTTCATATTTGACACTCCAGTCATCTGATTCATCATAGGCTGACGATTCTGGAGAAAGAAAAATTTTTTTTTGAGCAAATGTTCCCCTTTCGTAAACATTTTGAAAAACACAGAAAAAAGACTGAAACAGAATTGTGGATCCGTACTCAATCAGCACTTAGAGATCATGGCTACACTAAGTACCAGGAGATCTTTAATTGAACAAAGGAATGGTCAGAAAAAAAACATTAAAGTGGTTAAGGGGTTGGTTAATTTTTATGAAGGCTTCTGCAGGTTGCATGATGTCAAATTTAAGACTTTTTAAGTCCATTAAGAATCCAGTTTAGAACTAGTATCATACTCTTGTTTACTCGCATAAAGTAACTAGAAAAACTATAAAGTTCAGAAGGATCAGCAAATGTAGAACTTCAGGTTGTATGTAAATGTTTGATAAAATTAACGATTCACTATATAGCCTTGTGTATAACATGTTTAGTCAATTTCTTTACATTTTTTTGCTATTGAATATTTGGAATGAAAATAATTTCTTGTTCCCATTGACTTAATCGATTCATATTATATACATAATAAAACTATACTTACAAACTATATTTAAAAACTAAACATATAACAAGTATTATTATTTTTCCATGTTCATTGTATTGTTTGTATTCGAATCCATCAGTGGATAAAAATGTTTCTATTACTTTAAATAAATTGCACAATTAGCATTCAGGATAAATTAAAAACTATCTATCAATGTTTTCATTCGAAGTGGTGCCAATATCGCACAGTGTTCTCAAATGACCGAAAGCCAAGCAGCCATGAGGGGGTTGACCTCTGAATAAACCCGAAATGAGGTCAAAGCTCAATTCCAGAGATGTCCAGCAGGTGGCATCCTACCACAGACACTGATTCACACTGCATTTCAGCTTTAGCTTCATTTTCCAGACGTCAGTGGGTGAATACATCAAACATCAACATCAGCCACAGGTAAAAAAAAATCTTTTTTCACTGAGTCGGTGAGTTTGGACATTACCTGTTGTGCTTGGAGCCGGTGTTGCAGCTGTAGTCGGAGAGTGTTGGGCTGGTTCGGGACCACTGCTCCAGGTCTGAGTCCCGGTCTGGCCTGCATTCGCAGCATAGAGTATCCCGGCCTCTGGCCCATCTGTCCTTGAAGGCCGTGGAAGCTGGCGTCCTGCATGGGTGGATAGACACCCTGCTGCATGGTGCCCGGGGACCCGGTGTACTGCTGCTGGCCATACATCGGTGGCTTCTGATCCATCATCATACCAGGTTCCTGGCCGGGGAACTGCTCCTGCTCCACTGACTGACCCTGAACAAATGCGTGAGCCAACTGGTGAACTCCAAACAGCAATAAACCAATCGGTTCTCTCTTAATTTCAACCATGTTTGTAATCTTGAAAGCAAAACAATAATATTTCCCTGCTCTTGATGTACAGAAGATAATTCGACTCCCAACCCATGAGGATGAAATCTCAAGTAGCTATTGTCTGAGTTTAATTTGAGTCATATTTGGTACACACCAAATTGTACACACTTCCCACCAGTGAGGCAAAATATAAAAAAAGTTCTTGGATGCCGAATGTTGAAGATGGAAGGGAGCACAAAAGTTTGACGTACCTGTCCCACTAATGCTGGGATCCCAAGTGCACGGTCAATCTCCTCAAGGCCGTCGAAATCTTTGAGGACGTTGTAGAGCTGGCTGAGCAGAGCGCCCTCATCTGCTGGACCCTCGGAGGCAGGAGGACACAGCACGTCCTCCTGAGAGCTGCCGTACATGGTGCTGGACATGGAAATGACACTCACACATGAATGATGGGATGTCACATTATGCACTGTATTCGAATGTGCATGAGTTCATTCCGGAAGGACAACATGGGCTTGTGCAGGCAGCACCCGCCTCAAGTAAATTGGAGGGTCTAACAATAGTGACAATAATAGATGCTGTTTACCTGCTCTGGTTCCCAAATGGCACCGGCTCTATAGGCATCACACTGTCTGGCCATGGAGCTGTCTGATTGGGCGGTGCCTGTTGCTGGGGAAACTGGTGGCCAGCCATGCCCATGTCCATGTTTGACTGAGCTGATGGTACAAGATAAAACTTGATCAAACCAAAATTCAGAATGCGTCTTAGCTGATCAACAGAGTCACCCTCAAGAGCATTACAGTGGCCATCTTCCCTAAAGTGTTAAAACACCCTAGAACTCCTTTTTAAGACAAAGGAAAGTTTTAATTGTTTTTATAACAAGAAAATAGTTGCATTTTTCTCAGAGTCTTTCACAGCTAGTTTGTTTAATTTGGTCCGGACCAAGAGGAACACCTGAAACATTGCTGCAATCATCTGCAGATTAATTCTTATTCCATTAACATTGAACGCTCAGATCCACATTAGTTGAGAATAAAGCCATGTGACATCGCACTGGCCACTCATTGGTCACGTGGTGCATGTTTCCTCGACTGCCTTTCGATTGGTTAAAATGACGTGCACGCGGAAGTAAACAACAAAGAACAAATGCCTAGAAAAAAAGACTAGAAAAACATGCTCAAAATGGCCAGATATTATTACATCATCTGTGGGAATCGTTTATAAAGCGCGTTGCAAATGAAGCTCCGATTACAACTTTCTCCAAATTTGACTGCAAGCTGCCATGAGAAACGCTGCTGTGTAAACAGACACACACCAACCAATAATGGGAACAAGTATCGTGGCTATATTGTTCAAAAAGCATGTCAAATTCAAGTTTGGTTCAGATCAGCATTTGATCATCAAAACAGACAAACCACTCTCGAGTTCGTTTGGGTGTCTCTTGGGCTTCTTTGAGGCTAAGGTCACTCCAATGCAAAGAGAGAGGTATCAGGTGGGGAACGGTCTACCGCTTTCCTGCCCTGCCCTTGTTTAAGCACCATGGACCATGGGCACCTTGAGCACCATTTGAGGACCATGCCATAGTTTGGGGTATTTTGGCATTTTCTGTTTTTAAAAGAAAAGTAAACAAAATGACATTGCTCATCATCATTGTATCTTAACGGTCACAAAATGGCTGACGTTACTGGGTATAAGTTTGTAAGGATCCGGTCTGTCGTGATCGATTAGCCTCTGATAAACAAAATTGACCATAATAAGTTTGCCAGCTATAATAATTTTCTATTTTCCTGATCATTTGTTCTTCTGGTCTCTCTCGCTAGGTAACACACAGAAACAAATGTGAATTTTGCGCCTAATTTGCGAATTTCGCATAGCAATATAAAAAGGTTTAACAAAAGCATATTTTTTAAGCACATAAACATGTGCCATACACAAAGCTAGAATGTGAGTAGTTTTTCCTTTAAAATTAGCATTTTTGTAATTTATAATAACTTTTTCTGACCTATACATGCACTTACGACTAGAAATGTAACATAAATGATTTCTTAATTTAGAATTTTTTTAAAATGCTTTTATTAGGAGCGTCTCACAAGCGAATGCATTGTGAAACTTTACTGTTGTATGGCACAATGCTACATTTTCATGTAAAACTAGAGATTATTTGTGACAAACAAAAAAAACTACTGTTTTCATTATTGTAGAACCTTTGTAAATGACAAAAAATTCTTTATTTGACGTTGCTATGGCAGCCATCAACCAAATGTGCCTGCCTGCACGGTGCATACTTGAAACGTATTGGAGAATTCATTATTACTTTTTTTTAGACCTTTAAGACCCGGCGGAAATCTTGTGTAAGCTGTTTGATTTGATTGTGTTCCAACTGTTAACAATGATACTGTACTGAGCACCGTTTAAGTTGGGAAGTTGTGACTGTTAAGTTCTACTGAAACGCTGACACTAGAAATGTTGGAAACTTGGACTGTTTCAATTCACATTCAGAACTTGCTGTGAAATGAAAAAAAATAAGCAAAATGTGGAATCTTTACTTTTGGAATCTACATTAGCAAATATTTAGGGGTAGTGTGAAACTGCGTCTTCTGAACTCTTTCATATAGTGTGACCGCTGCAAACATTGTGATGCTAACCAGGTCTCGATCTTAGAGAAACTTAGAGAATACTTTTATTTTAAAGTGTTTTCATGGATTAAAAATTGGACCTGTGCTAGATAGTTGGTTTGGAGGATTAGAATCAAACTTCAACAGCACTTTTTTCCACAGTCTGTTGTTTCCTGAAAGCCACCAATTTAGGTAGACTGTACTTAGTAATAACTATGTTTTGAAGAGGGAAAGGGACCGGGGCATCTGCAGCTGTGTATTGTTGTATTACCGTTCGCCATCATCTGAGATTGAAGCATCTGTCGCGGCCCGGGTTGGCTGTTGGGTCTCATGGGCATGCCAGGGGCAGTATTGGGCACCATGCGAGCATGGAGCGTATGCTGTCCCACTGGAGCTGCTGTGACAGGTGATGCTGCTCCTCCCTGAGTACCCCAGCCATCCTGCTGCATGCCAACACGAGGACCAGTATTACCGATGACTCCTACCAGAAAAAGAGAACAGCAAAGGTGCTTTCTGTCAGCACATTCCACTTTCAACACCAGGTGGCAAACTCATTTACAAATTTTATCCAAAGCAACCCACAATACAGAGAAGGAACACATTTAATCAGTTCCTGCAAACTCACCTGCGTTGACCATGTTGGGCTGATTAGCCATGACCGCGTGGTTGGCCATCATGCCTTGCTGCTGCATGAGCGAGTAGGGGCTGTTGATAGGGTACTGACCCTGAGCACCTTTAGCAGCCATGTTCATGTCTAGAGACACACTTCGGACTGGAGGAGCTCTGCCCGGTTGATTTGGCCGTGGAGTATTAAAACCTAAAAGACATAAGAAATGAGAGATGACACAATGAACAAATAGTGACATCTTTGATATGACATTTCCCCTCAAAATGTAGCTCACCAATGTATGGTCTCATTGTATTCATAATAAACTCAAGTGTGCCTCATTAATCCTTGGAAAGCAGGGCTGTTTTTGAGCGTTTTTTTTTACCACTTTACAATTTGCTGTAGTAAAATATCTTTAAAAGAGTTTTTGTGGCAATGCTTCATATGATTTTTAGTACAACCCCAGCTTCTTTATTTAACATTACACAATAATTGCATAACATACCTGAAATTGTACAAAAAGTACAAATCGGAGTAGTAATTTTTGTCATTTTTTGATAGGGAAAAATCCCAAAACTTTAGAGCTAACAGTTTTTATGTTTTACAACAAAAATCAAATGTGTTGAGACAAAATAAAAATTCAGCAAATTCAAAAAGAAAAAAAAAAACAAAGTTTAAACTGTAAAGACTGTATAAAAAAAACTTTCATTTAGAAAAACACAAGCCATTTCACAGGCCTTGTACATCCAAAGTTTATCCCTTTGTTTCCTCACTAGATTGCCCTGATTTGAGATCTGTAAAATGAAATTGCAAGGCGATCGTGGATCGAGTTTGTAATCACTGAAAGGCATTGTCAAAGCCAAATGCATGTGATTCAGTTGAAATATTGAACGCGTAAAAATTAACACAATTAACACACTTTTATTGGTCAATGTGGAAAAAAGTATGGATAAGTCCAAGTAAGGACTGTTATAATAATGTCTTTATTTTCTGCCAATTTCATAGTTTTCCCTGTGCTACAGTCATGTGATCAGAGTTCAGTTACATGATCACTCATTCTGTATTCTTGTCATCGCTGTCTGTCCTCCCATTGCACTTCCTATTTAGGTTAATTACTCCCCAGGTGAGTTTTGTGAGTTTGTGAACAAAGCCTGGTCATTGGTTCATTTAGTTTAGTTTATTCCTCCTCCTTTGTTGAAATCTTATGTTATTCAGGTTTTCCATACAAGGGACTTTTATCTTTACTTTTGTGTTTATATGACTTGTTTTTGTCTATAGTAAATATAACAGTTAATTCGGAGGATATTGATGGTTTATTGAGAAAATCTGTTCAACAAGTTAAAAAAACATTTCAGCAATCAGATCTTGAATATTTAATCGCAAAGAAATTGTGCAATGAATTAGCTATTTTTTTAATCGATTGACAGCACTAATATATTTAAAAAAAGGCCGAAAACACCACCCGAAACCGTAAATGGCCTTGAATTGCTGCTGTCCACTTTGTCGCGAATAAGAAGCAAATACGTCAGATGCAGTTTCAAAAGTCACACTTGAACAGTTTCTGGGAGTCTAGTAAATATAAACAAGTAAAGTAGACGTTCCCATGCACTTCATCATTGCCTTATTTAAAAAATGTTGTATTATACTGTTTATTACGAAATGTTCCTCCACTTTGTGAGCCCATGCAATCAAAAACTAGACACATAAGTTCAGTCTGGAGAGGATTCTGATGTCAGAGCTGGGTGCAGCATTCTTTTAAAGGTAGCTGATTACAGCTCAAGGCAACTACTCTTACTCTAAGCTTCTTAAACGAAAGCTGGAGAATGGGTTTCTTAACAAATGTCACCCATAAAGCAAATTGTTTTTTCTTTGCAATGCAAAGTACAATGCTCAGCTTCATAATCATTTTTAGGGGCCCGCGAGGGTGCGGATAATACAATTAACATGAATATAAAAACATGAAAACTTAGCAACTTGGGGGCCTAGCACATTTAGCACAAACATGACGTCATCCAAAGCGTTACAGGAGGTGGAGCTTGAAACTACATCTCTCTAAAAACAATCTCCAAAATCTTACGAGAGTTCCACAAGGGACACTTTGTGACAAAATTAGCCCCTCCCACTCTGTGATGCTAACCACTGTATTGTCTGAGATTCCTTAGGGAGTCCTTTGGAGTCGTTAGTGTGAAAGGTCACGGATCAGAAGTAACTAAGCCGAAAATTAAGATATTCAGTGCAGCTGAGAATATAAGCAATCATTTTACTAGAGCTGCAATCGATTTTGATATTTGATTAATTATTGTATTGATTATTGTTTTCAAATAATCAGATAAAAACTAACCGCTTCTTTAAGTTGATGTTTTACTTATAACTACATAACATCATTAATTATTGTTTATGTGTAAAAGTAAACTTCAAAAAATTATATATAGAGTTTATAGCCACTTATAGAGTTAATAGTCTTTAATTTTGACATTTTAAACTAAAATGAAAGACAAAGTGTGTATGTTAAGATTTTAAGATATAAACCTCAAAAAGAATGTAATTTTGTATATTATAATGATATATGCATAAGTAAAACCGCGTTTGAACAGATTTTCCAGTTAACTTTGTAGTGGACTATATTTATATTTATTTATTTAATTTATTTATTTTTAAGATTATTTTTATTGACTTTTGTTTGAAAGGACAGTTGGGATAGGGGAGATCTGTGCATACCACTATACCACGGGACCGGACTGTAGTGGACTATTAAAAAATTCTTGATTAAAATAAAAGCAAAGAAATGCATTGGTGCACAAATGTTATTCGCTGAAATCTACAACAATTACTAAATGCTATATTCTACTGTTATTTGCACCATTTCATTTAAGCTAATCTAAAATAGCAACATTTTAATTAATCACTATTGCTCATGAGTTACTCAATGCTGGCGAGTTGCAAGTGAGCAGAACCAGTGCAACGAAGTTGGCAAACCGTTTAAACAAAACCACTTCAATTTCTGGCTGGGCGATAAAATGATTTTATCGATTAACTCGACTCTGTGGTGTACATCGATGTGCTTGAATGAAAAACGTTTTTATCTTTAGGTAATATGCAAACATTTCCGAAGAATGTGTGTTTGCCCTGTGAGCTTCCGTAAGGACCCTCAGGTCTTCCGTACCTTCCGTTACTTGATTTTTCTCTAGTTTTTCATCTACTTAAACTGTTGTTTCTGAGGGCCATTGCACAGATTAGACGTTTTACATGGAAAACTTGCTTCGAGATACGAAATGTCACCCTGAAACGGACAAATTTCATATCTCGGGGTACCACTGTATTGTAATAGACCTCCAAATCAAACATATACATTCCATATATGTGTAAACTTTAATACAAGCCCAAAACTTACAGGAAATAAATAAAGCAAAACTAATAAACTAAAAGATATTTTTGCACATGTGCACAACCGGTCTGCCGTGTCATCGAGGACGCCTTAAAGTAATATCCTTTTCTCCAAGGCCTTTAACCTCTTAAGCCCTGAGGCCTATTTTCCGAAAATCCTATACCTTCACTTTATAAGGCATTTCTCAGCTTTTACAAGGTCTAAACTGCAAATCTTGGTATCAAAATGAAGATAGGTTCTTGGGGAGTGGTGTGGATGAGTTATTTTGACAGTCAAGAACACTGGGTAAGAGTAATTGATGTTGGAATAGAAAAAAAATGAAC